>JAUZNC010043279.1:0-17043 GCA_034780395.1 Vannuccia rotundouncinata | reverse complement strand
ATATAAAATTTTTTTATAAAATTTTAACGCAGACCCTAAACCCCTATCAGTGCGCCCCTAAAAAAAACCTAGTCCCCTCCCCCCCCCCCCCCCCCAATAAAAATTTCTTTCCATGGTCCCTGCAATATATATATGTATGTACTAATAAATTTGTAGGTTTCATGCAATTGTAGTATAAAATAATAACTATGTTTCAATATACAATATGGTGGAGTGTGTCAGAGGGTTAAACAATAAAAATATACAATACAATAAATAAAAATGTATAATAAAATATAATTTTTAGTACCTACATTTATTTCACTATAGGTTTTTAATAAGGAAATCGCTTTGTCTTCGCTCCCACTCAATAAAATCTGCATAATTTCTACCATGGGATTCATTTTTATTGTTTCTGCTAAATAATACGCGATAAATAAAACAGTTATTTACGAAAACATAATTTGTGAAAATGAAGAACTATTAATCTATTCGAATAATTGCGAAAAATAATTATATTAATTTAAAATTAAAACAACCTTATAAATACTACAAGTTTTAAATTAATATAATTTTTATAAAGGAAACTAAAAAATTACGATCTTTAAATTTCAATCTTTGAGAATCAACGAATTGACTGTTTTTTGATTAATTTAACTAGAATTATCATAATTATATTACAAATTTTAAAATTAATTATCGTTATTTCAGTGGTAATAATTTTCACAAAATAACATTACGCATGATGGGCCGTGTGGTGTTTGCTTCAACGTAATGGGTATATACTCGGTTGTGTTACGTTACGCGAATATATTTTTTCAGAAAACTGAGAAGTTTTTTATTAATTTTTAAAAATCAATAGATTTTGATTTAACTATATACAATAACTTTTATGAATTTATAATTTCCAAAAACCATTATTTCCATACCAAAGGTTATTAATCTTTAAAAGTTTAAATTTATTATATTTATCTTTACATGTGGCTGTCTGCTTGCTGGCCAGGCGCGGGTTTTTGAAAACTGTTTTTCGCTTACGTACTATTTGTAAATCATATTATATATGGCGGCCCTGACAGAGCAATCATAAGATCTTTTAAACTATGATTATAGTCTGTCCTCCTAAAAAATTTAATAAGATTGAATATAAGTGCTGACGTTCTGAAATTGATGTCACCGTACTCGAGGGGAGGGTGGTTGGTTTTAAAAAAAGGAACAAATGTGACTTGAGGATATTTAGTCAAAATGTGATACAACATTTTTTTATTTTTGTGTTGGATATATGAAATTATCATGAATATATATAGAAATGCGGTATAAACGAAATATTGTATGTGTAAATAAATGACTATATGTGGATAAACTTAAGTACCTATTAAAGGCAAACATATATGCGCTAATAAAATCATCAATTAATATTTTATTTTCAAACAGATCGAGATGCGTATAAGTTGCGTATGTGATGTAATTTTTGAAGAAGTAGTCTATTAATTTGTGACGAACTAAGTGTGAATATGAATTAATTTTGGTGTTGGATTCCAGACAATGGATTTTGTATCGATTATTATATTTTTTTCAGAAAATTACATATATGGAAAGATACAAATAATACATAAAAATCACTTTTTAACCTCTCAAAAAAATCAATGATTTTCTTTTTTAATTGAAAACTTTTCAGAACGAAATAAGCAATTCCAAGGCCAAAAGGGTTTATTAAAAATTGTTAATTAAACATAGGGCCACGAAAATTAGTGTTATACAATATGTATACATGCGCGTAACAAGGCAGTATACTGCCCGGGTTTTACTGTTTTGAAAATTTGAAATAGTGCAAATTACTATATTAGAATACAAACACTTTTGTGAGTCGTTTAGCAAATAATTATGCAAATTCTAATTATCTAAATTATTTAAATTATCTAGATTTTGTAACGCCGGCATTATTTGTATAAATATATTTGAATAAGTAAAATAAAGTAATATCTGGGGCGGATTAAGGGGGGCCGCGGGTCCCCCCCAATGAGATAAGAGTGCCCTTGGCTTTTATCAATACCTAATAAACACCCCTAAATATTGACTCAATAAAACATTGATCTATGGAATTCCTAAGCACAAATTTTGTATATATTCTGTGAGTATGCCAAGAAATGTATTCTAAGGTCTACAAACCCAAAAAAATTTCCTCGCAAGCTTGGATTGCATATAATATAAAAATTTGATTTTTAAATTTGATTAGAAATTTATCCGAAATAAAGATAGTTTTTAACAGGGACTACTATAATTAACAACGGATTGTTGATATCCTATTAAAATAATTTAATTAAAAATTAGTTGAAAACACATATATAATTCATTTTTTAAACTTGTAATAACTGCACATCTAAAAGATTTCATAATATCAATGATTAAATGCAAAAATTCACCTTTCGCTAGCAACCGGCCTTTTACTCAAAGTATCCTTTTTGCCGCGCTTTACTTCCCTTGTTTAAAGTATTCCCTGGTTTTTAATATACGAATGCATATGAATAAGTCAGACAAAAAGTGCCCTTATCACATTTCTGGATCCGCGCCTGAATATTATAACGTAAAATACAAATTCGTATTATATTGGTATCTTGCTGAATAAATAATAAAGGATTTAAGTAATGTAATATATATTTAAATCATTTGTTTATTCTAAACCTAGCTGAATATTTATCCCAGCTTTGCACAAGGCTAGTAGTGAACTGCAGATATTCCGATAAATATGACGTCAAATAATGGGCCAATAAAAATGCAGGAATCGTCTGAATTGATTTTCATTTGATCTCATTTCTGTACTAAATTAGGTAAGATTTCCCAGCTCTCTACAGTCCGGACTGATTACTGGCTATCTTCATCCAAAGGATGCTAATTCATTAATCGAAGAGGATGTTGGAAATATTCTTTCATTCTATGGCCAGGTCATGCCAAATAAATACGTTTTCCATGGAGAACTGGAACTATGGAAAGAAAGATGCAAGGAATGTTCTGCAGATGTCAGTTGGGCAACCATTCTTCAGGATGCAGAGAATGAGACCATCTTTCCCAACATAGTTATTACTATTAGGGCTTTCCTTCCCATGCCAGTGGGCAGTGTAAGTTGCGAAAGATCTTTTTCTGCACTTCGCAGATTAAAAACATGGCTCAGAGAAACATGTGGGCAAGAAAGGCAATACAAATTTCATGATGTTTTTATATTGTTATCTTATTGAAAATTATTCCCTCGGTTTTTCGTGCTCTAATATTGCTTCATTACAATTTAAGACATTGACAAATTTTCCGGGGGGGCTACACCCCTGGATCCCAAAAACTTTTGACCCAGTCTTCGCCCGGGCCACCTTAAATTCCTAGTTACGCCATGATGATGTATGTAACAAACAAAATCAATTTTAAAATGTCAAAGCAATTACAATTTAAATTCCAACAACTAATAATAATTATTTTATTATTAAAATATATTTTAAAACAATGATTGAAAACTTATAATAGGATAATAATATGATAATAATAAAAATTCTATAAAATTACAAAAACCATTTTTTAAATTAACCTTCCTTATTATTATTGTTTGAAATCTAACAACTACTCTGATAGGAAAAAAAAACAAGATTAGACTGTATAACAGTTTAATTAATTAAATAACATAATAATTGATGATCACATATTAAAATTTAGTACAGATTTTATTAACTGATAATTCGATTTCCAAAAAGGAAACTTCTGAAATTATCCGACATCAATGTTGGAAATCACAATTCTTCAAATTAATAAAGACATATAATAATAAATTTAAGAATAAATAGAGTATTAAAAATAAAAGAATTGTCTACAGCTGAAGTTTAATAACAAATATGTGTTTAATTATCATAAAGTTGATCAAGTTCAGAAACAATCCATGCAGAAAGGCAACAAAAAAAGATAAACGTAAAAAGTCAATTAAGAAGTAATAAACAAAGTAAGTAACGTTAAGTAAAGTCGAACTAACAAATAGGTAAATAATAAAACGGTATAGCTCTTTTATCTGTAATATAAGTTTATAACAAAATGAGGAATAGTATGAGGAATTTAACGCTGCTCTTAATATTTTCTGTCGTCCACTTTAACCATCGAAGATTCTCTTGAACGCTCCAATCGATTTGGAGACATGTTTTGTCGTCGGAACATTCGATCATTGGAAGCTACTTTCATACCGAAACCTGTGTGATAAAGATTTGATCACATTAGTATAGACATCTTTTAATTTCTACTTATCTACAATGAAAACTTTCAACTCCTTAGTTAAAACTTAAATCCATTACAAAATATGTGAAAAACATGAATTTAACAACTTTAGAAGGAAGCAAGAGTTTAGACTAAAGAAAAACACAATTTGAAATTAATAAATTAATTAATTAAATACACAGCTTCCTTACCAGGCTGAAAGTCCGATTCAATCAGATCCTGTCGGCGTTGAAGTGTATTGCCGGAATTCTTTTGATTGGCATTAATCAAGCGCTCCAACCGATCAAGTATGTCCGCCTCGTGTGCTCGACCTCCATCGAAGCCGGCCAGCCGAGCCACGGCTCCTCGGAACTCCACAAGCTGTCGCTCGCGCTGCCTCAGTTCAATCAGTGTTTCACGAGCCTCGGAAGTCGCCGAATCGCCCTGCAACTCTTTGTTGGCCACGGCACAGCGTAGTCCGGCAATTTTACGCGCCTGTCGGTGGCGTACATCTTCCAGTTTTCCCACCGACTGGTGCAGGGAATAAAGCTCCATGTTCTGATCGAGGCAGGCGACCTGAGCATCAACACCAATGTGAAGAAGTTTTTGTTTTGGTGGATATAAAATATAGTTGAGCTCAAACCTGGCTCTCCTTTGAGTACAAGAGTTCCTGCTTGAGGCGGCAGATTTCCTGTTCCGCTTCCGACAAGGCATGACGCAGCTTCCGATTATCAGTCTCCTCATGACACGCACGACGTCCGGCCGCCATCTCGCCCTCCACTCGGGCCACCCGAAGCGCCTCTTCGGCCTCCTGGAGACGCCGGCGAAGTCGGTTGAGCTGTTCATCCTTTGAGGCCAGCTGGTCGAATACCTCGCGTTGACGACGCTGTTGAGTGCAAGCGCACTCGTTAGGCTGACAGGCACATTGCTGGTCCATCGAGGGGAACCGTTGAAAGGTCACTAGGTGGGCTAAAGGATGTGAAACAATAAACGATTAACTTAGAAGGTGGAATACCCAAATAAGACTTATGATATTTGTGTCTAGAATGTATGCTACTTATATATAATGTAACTTGCGTACACTGACGCAGATAGGATAGGATGGAATTTGATGGTATCGTTTAATCATTGAGATATTTAAAATCAATCTATACTTAACTCTACGAATATGAATAGATAGTTAAAGTATTACATTAAACTAATCTGTTATAATAAGAAATAAAATTCTGTCTCACATACATATTTGTTTTACTTTTATATATTTATTTATTTAGAAAGCAGAACATTTTATTGTTATAAAATTAATTACAATGGTTTACAAAATGGATGCTCTAGCCTAATTTTTAGGAGCAGATTTGAAATTCGCTTACGATCATCACCGCTGGTTTCTGAGATGTATTTATTTAAATATTTACATAATATAAACCAAAATTATTGAAGGATTTAGTTATAAACTGTTCTTACAGTGTTTCAACCCAACTATAAATTATGCTTCGTGGAATCCCTAGCTCAATTACTTTTCCAATAACTGATAATTTATTTCTCGATAAGCCTGTCTAGGATCACCAGTTTCCGGACACGTAACTAAGGAGGAGTTCATCCGGTGCAATGGTAATATATAGAACAGCATTCCCTCAATTCATCTGAAGGAGTCATATGGGATCGTTCTGGTAGCTATCAAGTACAACCAGTAGAAGTGGAGACTGAGGACCTCAAGGTCATGGGGCTCTTTATTGGTATTCAGGCGGCAGATGAATATCACTGATGACTTAGGATCCTCTGGTAGACATGAACAAGATATATCTATTGAAGTATTTCGTAATGAGGTCATGGCCAAGAATGGCACTGTCTTCGAATATGTGTATACTGAGTTCCCAGCTCTGAGTAGTAGGGCATCTACGTCGGACCTCAGATCACAGAGGTGTGAATAAGTTGTTTTTGGAGATTCTTACCACAAAGGAACTAAAAGCACGAGAAACATCTTTCTCCACTCCAACCTTAACTTCTTCCCCCAAACCTCGAGCATGGAGAAAGCTTCCACCAAGAATTATTAAGAAAGTAGAATCCTGTTGGATGCTCCTGTGCGACATCCTGAGGACTAGGAACTGTGTACTGTGTTAGGTATATTATACGGTTTGGTTTTGCAAGTGCTCTGTATTATGTTTGTGTTGTGTACCAATTGTAGAAAAACTGCATATCAAAATATTCACATTAGAAAGTAAAGAAGACCTATTCAAATGCTTGCCTCGGAACATTTTGTTGTAGTCCAGTGATTAAAGACAGTTAGAACTATTTTTTGTATAATACCACGCTTATCAACAACTATCCCAACTAGCATTATATACATTCTGAAAACGAATAACTTTTAAAACTTACTATGGAGTTTGGATATGATTTCATCTGCGGTTACTCCTTCTCGAATGTAGTCCACTTTGAGGTCCTCAGCGAGACGCTGAAGGCGCTTAACAATCTATATTCATTAAAAATATTATCATTCATTCAATTTATATTACAAACCTAATTCAGACATAATTCTTTCATTTCTTAATAAATAAATTCAATCCAATTACAATCAATCTTACCCTGTCCATGTCTCCTATTGGTCCACCGCCGCCCCGGATGAGGTCACGTGACAGAAGTTCATTTTCTAAATGCTTGATTCTGTCGCGCAGTTGGAAGACTTCAGAAAAGTTTCGATCCTCTACATCCCGGCCAACCTTCACATGATCCCCATACATGGACTGGAGCTTCTGGATCCTATCATTGAGAGAGTCCACGGTCTGAAAATGAGTGAGATAAAGTCTGTAAGTTCACTTGTCCCTTATGTATGACGTAACACTCGATAAATTTGATTCTTTTCAATAAAAAATTTGAAGCAAGCGTATTTTTACTTCACGAAAGTCGAATTGAACACAAACATGTATTCAATCGAGTGTCAGAATACCAAATTATACCAAATATTGAAATTATATTATTGCATTTGAAGTTTGTAAGTTGTATCGGTATAATTATATAATACAGAACCACCAAACATCAGCACTTACGACTGACTTGACCTGAAGGTCAGCAAGAGTGGCCCGCAATCGTTCCTTCACTGCTCCCTCGTGGTCCGCACAGGGCGATGGAAATTGGCTGGTTGTCAACATTTTTGACAACGATGTTCTGTTACCAGGGAACAAGAAGGGATCATTATTACTAAACAAGAACATGGAATATTTGATTTTCATTAAATAGTAATAATACAACGTGAAGTTTAACCAATAATAGTTTTTAAAAAACTGAAATATTGGGGTCGATTCAAATATTTTAATATATAAATATAGATCTCAACATTTTGTTATAAACCGTGCAATGTATTTAAAGATGTGCAAATTGAAACGTTTAATATCTATATATTATAATTAATAAATTTCCTTAGTTAAAAGATTGAATTCTTCTGTTACAGAAGAATCCTAAAATGTTGATAAATAATGCGTTTGTATGGCTGGCTCCCTCATACTGTATGAGGTGGCCATTCAAGCCCATTGTTTATCAATATTTGAGGATCAACAACTGCCCTATAAGTTGAATATCTTCAAAATGGCGAGTTCAATAACTAAAAAGTTGTGTCAGTCGCTATTATATGAACATTGTGTGTCGAAATACCATTGTCTATATGGTCATAAAGTGCATGTACGAACAGTCAGCCCTCTCACTCACACTAAGCCTATGTATTTGTTATCATTTATCGCAGCATCGCCGGTACTCTCAGCGGTCAGAACCTCCAACTCGGCCACTCGGGTGTTGGCTGAAGCAAGGTCTTCTTTCGTGGAGTTGAGCAGAGCCTCAGTCGACTCAATTCTCGCTTCCATCAGGGCGATTCTCGTTTCACACTCGCGGCGGATTGCTGCCTTCGAACCCTCCTAAAAATTTATATATTGTTACCGAGTGCAAAAGATGTGGTCACTATTACATTAAGATTCCTCTAAAACTTTATAAATTCCTCTAAAACTTTGTAAATAAAACATTTTATTGTGAAATTAAAACCAGTAAAATAATGTATTGATTGATATTTAAATATATGCGATATATTGATGGGTTTCAAAATGTTCCATTAATTAATCCAAAATGATTTCCATAAACTTTTATCGCACAAGTAATAAGAAACCAAATAAATTAAATATTTCATGAAATTAAAAGAAGATTTCAATAATCCATCACTGACAGCTTAACCCAAAGAAGTTCTGGCCTACCATTTGATCGAAACCAGTTTCAGTAACTCTGGTGATGCTGTCTCTGGCTGCAGCCAAATCTTCCTCAAGGCGCACCTTCTCGGCCTCCAGTGACTCCACTTTTGCGGTCATACCTCCGTGCTCGATGGCCATATCTTGCATCTGAAGAAACATAATTGGTTACTAAGTTCGTAAACTATAATTTGCTTAGTGGAAAATGCTTCAAAAGTAATGTTGAACGAAATACTCTCGCCCGTACCTTCTGTATAATAGCTTCAACGTTAGTAGTGTCCGCCACACAGGCAATTCTGGAAACTCGAGACAAGAAATCAGCATGCAGTCCTTCCAAGGTGCCCATAGTTGCCACATGTCTCTCTTGGCTAGTCACTTGGCCTCTATAATTAATTTCAATAATGCAAAGATCATGCGATTACGATGGCGCGTGTAAAGAAAACAAATTACAAAAGGACCGAACTGAAAGGTAGTCCACTAATAAGCTAAGACTTTTCAATAATTCTTTGATAGATTCTCTCTATATATAATCTCAGAAATGAGAAACTGTTTTCAGTTTAGATAATAGCAAAAAATGACTTAGACTGTCCGTCACCACTTACAGTAAACGTCTTTCGAGATCCCTGATCTGATCCTGTGCGGCCGTATAGCGTTCCTGTAGAGCCTGATAAGCCACTTCATTACGAGACTGCAGAGACTCTATTGTACCGGAGTTCCCTCTCACCCTACAGAGTTCCTCCCGAGTTGTTCGCAATTCCGTGGAAATGTTTGAGTTCTCCTGCCGTAGCAACTCTAACTCACTTCGGAGACTTTTAATGGTTGCCTCTTTGGCGTCATTCTCAGCGGTCACACGACGAAACTGGGAAGAAACAAGTTACATATTTAAATGCTTTCGGTCCTTCCAGAATATTATTAAATCAATTTTTAACAAAACGGTGTCCTACCCTGTCCTGTATGGCATCGTTTTGCACTCCCAGACTTGTCTGGTTTAATCTACACCTGCAATTTCGTGAATCATCAAAATTAAGAGACCCCGACATTACATGTTTTGCTTGATCGCCATAATTCATTCTACAAATCATTGAAATAGTGTTAATCATATTTCAAAATAAACTTCTTTTAAATTGAGAAGAAACGTTTAGGATATACTTACGTGCATAAATCTCGAATCATGATATCCTTCTTTGCCATCTCTTCTCTCAATGAAGATAACTGATGCCTGACCTTAAATAAAATAAAAAATAAAATCAATACAATTTTGGTGGCATAGTGAAATTTATTGTAATATTTTCAATATAAAAAGAAAACACAAACATAATTAAATATGTACATCATGAACTACTTGTATGTAGTCAGGGAGGGTAATGATAATGTAGGAAGTGATAAACAGATTTTACTGCAAATTTTAAATTACAAAAAAAAATTGCTATAAAGAAATAAGTGTGTTCCTACTAGTGTATGAATATATTTTCAAAACATTAGAGTTGATTTAAGAAACTAAATTACCATTTCAATTTTTCAAAGCAAGTTATGACAGGAGGACCATTAACTTCATCAACCTACAGAGTTTAAGATGATAAAATATCTTAAAACATATTTTGAAACTAATTTAATTAGGTTGATGTTTAATGCCAGGGTTGTTTTATTTACAGAACCTACAGTTTGAATTAAATGGTAAATTAATTATTTTTTTCACCAGGTCAATAGTATATAGATATAAGAAAGATAGATTCTAAGAATGCATAGTTTTATATTTAACTCTTTCCTTACAGGTGACCCAACAGATGGGTCATGACTTTATAATGTGATAGATGCAAATAAATAAAAAATTAATGTAGAAATCAATGTAGATTGGTTTAGCCTATACCACTGAGGAAGTTGCATTTTCTTCATTATGAACACCTGTTGGACAAAAAGGAAAACATTCTCATTGGTTGAGCACATCTGTCACATTGTGCAGAATATATATGAAAAGTGGAGAGCCAACTTTTTCAGTTAACTTTCGAAAAACCCTTTGATAACAAACTGGCTTTTCTTGACACTTTAGTTGCTTTAGTTAGCAATATTTTTACTTTCAAACTTTTTATTAAACCCACTCAAAAGCACTTATGACTGCTTTAATCCATGCATAAATAGTTACCAGTTTTGTATAATATTTAGAACACCAGAGGACATAACTGCAATCTGAGTATCTTCGAGAAACACTCTTTTACCTGAAAAGTAGCAATTTTCCAGTGTGTTGCTATTTTTAGTCCATACAAGAGTTTCCGTACTGGTAAGTTTATGACTTATGCCTATGTGAGTTTTGAGAAACTAACCCCAGAACCATATGTATTAGTAAATGTTATTGTATGGAAATTTATATTGAGAAAAATACTTATGTTATATTTTATATTAGTACTTTATAAGTATTAAGGTATTATAATATTAATAGTAATATAAAAAAATACATAATCAAGTTCAGATTATGGCAACTATTTGTGGCTAAAATATTATTAAAAGTCTATTGTAATGTGTGAAATATGAGTGTATGACAGACAGACAGTGCTTTAGCCAATCATATTTAAATTTTAAAAAAACCTAATAAAATTTTATTTAATATGCCCACTGAACATAGTTAAAAATTGAGATACAAGAATAGATTAGTAACAATTTTAGACAAATATTAATAATAATAGTGTTACCTTTTAAAAATTGGATCTTAATAAAAAAATTAAATGTCACTTCAGTAATATTTAAGTATATAATTTAAATATTGTCATAATTCAAGTATATTTCATCCACATTTTCAAAATTGAGCATATACATCAATTTTAAGTATGCATAGCCATTTTGTCTTATAGTAGGGGTACATATTTTTTTAATGGTAAATATTTTATATTTAATTATTATATCAATTATTTCCTTCTTGTAGAGCAAGAAGAGTTTTTTAAAAATGAGATTTTGTTCTATGCCACTATTATTAAACATCTTGGCCTATGCCACTATTGCTAAACATCTTGGCATGATAAGCATATTATTAAATAAAATTATTTAAAAAATGGACGAAATCTTAGGTATGATAATGGCATGGAAAGAAAGACTTATGAAAAAAAATTTATATATTATTTAGCCAGAAAAATCAATATATATATATATATTAAATAGCTATATGTATCTTGTAATGATTTTGTTTAGTATGCATTTTAAAAGGCTGATAAATTAATTTAATATTCAAAAGTATGCTCTGAAAATAAAACTAATAATTTATATAGATTTTTAAAGTTTTGACCCTTAACATAAAACAAATAAGGAAAAAAAAGGAAAAGATCATATAATTGATTTTTAAATATATTTTTAAATATTAATTGTGAAAAATTAGCTAATAATAATTATGATATTTATTATTCTTGATTGTAATAATTTAATTCAGTATAACATATATTTAATATAGAGAGATTTTCTTAGCCATTAATGTAGTAAAACACTCTTAGTAAAGATTGAAATTATTTATTTATTAATTAAGACATGATTTATTAAAAACATGTCATAACATGTAGTTACTTAAACCTTATATCTCATTGTCTCCAAGCATATTTATCAGCTAGTAGATATATATGCTGCAATACACAGACAAACAAATTTGTATAGGCTGGTAGGTGACATACAAGCTCAAAGAATGATTGAAAAATTTTTCAATTTTTAAATCCATTTTCAGTTTTTTCTTCAAAAAATGGATTATATAGACTTTTACACACAATGAATTTTATAGAAGGAATAAGCAAAACAATTTTTTTTAAGTTATTTGTCAAAAAGGAAAAAATCATTACACAACAAACAGCTATTGTTTGTTTAAGTGTTAATTTTTACCAGTGCTTCACATTAATGGATTAACAGAAATTTTGTGTTTAGTAAAAACTTACATCCTGAAATTGCCTGCTTTGATTGCAATCGCAATTAGAACTTGAAATTCGGTCACGCGACCCTATCAAACATGAGGATCTATTTGGTGATAAATCTCTGAAACGCACTGCCATTTCTAAAACATTAACAATTAAAAATAGCGGTGATGATTATTGACATCGTATCTATAGAAATATAAATAAATAGTTTTAAACAAATTATATAATTATTAATATTAGGGTTTATTATTGTTCATTAAATTTGGTATCTGTAACTGTTAGCGACAAATTTTTTTTTCCCGACGAAAACCGTGTTCGTCGGATAGATTGCTTTCTTGATGAAAGAAACTTATTCGTCCGACAGATTACGTTCTTGATAAAAGAGTAGGTAAATGTTTGAAGAATGCAATTCGTCCGGTGGATTGGGTTCTTTTTATCAAGAACGCAATCCGTCGAATTAATTTCAGGTTCTTTTAATTATCGATTTTATCATGAATTTAATCCTTACGACGAGGAAGGTAAAATTCGTCGCCAACGTATATAATATATATAAGATATTTTTTATTTGCTAGTAATGATAAGAGAAAATTTACTTTTGAAATGTGTCTTTTACAATCCGTACAAACATTTAGTGTCTCCACAAACTTTTACAAACCAAATAACAATATATAATTGTATGTGTAACCATGGAAATATAATAATTTTTTATTTATATTTCTATGGGCATACATATATATATTAAAAATTACAATACTTTTATTTTCTAGATTAAAGTTATTTTATTAAACGAGAATATTAAATTATAAATATAGTATTCAGATTTAAATAACAAAAATAATTAATATATTAATTTTTATACAGATTAAAATGTGTAGTAAAATGTCCGAAAATTAAAGTTTATACAATTAAATTATTGTTATTATAGCCTCAAATAACATAGCATAGACAGCGGAGCGAAATTAGTTGTTTGGTCACTTTTTCAATTTTGCGACGGATCTAACCAAATTTTTGTATTCCAGCTTAAAATTTTGATAAAGAATGAGGTACGTTATACATAACAAAAATAGAGTCAGTATGTTTTTTGCGCCCTAGGTAATGTGTGGCACTGCGACCCCCGAAGTCCGTAGTAAATTTTCTAAAATTCAATTGAAAAAGCGTAGAAATTGAATTATATATACCTAGCTAGTTTGTTAAATTTTTACTAAATATATAGCTGTATTTAAGTGAAATATTAACGTATATATTTATGAAAATATGATACTACTATGCATAATATAGGCTATAAATGTCATTCTGCTTAATTCTAAGAGGCTTAAATTTAATACAAAAATTTAAGCAACATAATAATGTGAGAAACATTTTATTATATTGAAATGTTGTACTTTTGTTTAGTGTAACATATTTAATTTAAAACAGTAGTACGATGTTGCAACAGTACATAATATTTTCAATGAATTAGAATGACGAGAATTTAATCATATAAATAAAATGAACTTCTTATACATTGGACATCATAAATTTTTGTATGGTTTATCCGTAGGGGTCAACAACATTTACTGTAACCTAGAGTACTATATCTCAACTTCTCGAACATTTACAATTTTAACCAAAATTTTGTTAGTGCTAACTGATTTTATTATTGTAAGCCATCTATGACACAATAGTTAGTCTACTGCAGATATCTCATTGCATTCCATTTTTTTTACTAACATGTTATTCGAATTTCAAAAATTATTAAAACATATCTTTTATATCATACAATTCCTATAATATATTATTATGCAATAGAGGTAACAAATAGATAAAATGCTGTACAGTGACAAATAATTTATAAATACAATCAGTCAAGCATTGGAAAAAGGTGAGTAAGTATTAATGAGTGAGAAAAATTAAGCATGAACAGGTTCTTGTTGAGGAGTGGGCTTCCTCTTGACAACATAAATGGAGTCACCAACACACGTCAACATGTAGACTGCATCATTGTAATTAACTGAAACGATACAAAAATTAAAGTCAAAATTGTCAGAACTACAAATAAATTATGTTTAACATGACATATAGAAATGTTACATTTAGAATTAGAAATACTGAATTAATGTTATAATAAAAAGTTATATTAAAGACAAAGTTATTAAAGTAACATAATTAATATCAAACACAGAAAAATATATGGCACCATAAATGCTCACCAGATATTTTCCTGAACTTTTGTTCAGCTTTATTGAGAAACATGTTGACTTTAATAGCCATAGCATAAAAATGCTTTGCAAGCTTTTCCTGATTCTCTAGTTCTCCCGAGGACTGGACAACAGCACCTTCCGTATTAAGGATCATTGTTCCATGACAATTTGGAACTTTGCTCAAATTCTGAGTCATATCTGCAACATTAAATATCATGCCATCATAGATAAATATTTGTTAAATGATATGTAATGTATAAAAAGAGTAATTATTTTATTAAAAACAATTATTGAAACAAAAAATTGTCCAAGTACATACATAGAAAACTTAGTAACAATGTCAATGCTGCTACTTTTTAGTCAACAATTTACCCAAAAAATTGATATACCTTCAAAAAATAATTAAAACAAGATTATTCCAGATAATCATGACTATTTTAAAAAAATACAAATATATATATATAAGATAGAGTTATCTGGTTATTAGATTATATTTTTTGTTAATGACTTAAATCATTTCATCATGCAGATAGTCTTCCAGATTTTTTATGGTGTTGAGAGTAAACTGAACAGTCTTGTCAGTCTGAACTTATAAAGTAAATGTAATGTCTTTTAGTTTTTAAATATTGCTTATCAACAAGATTAATTTTTACTATAACATTTTATTATTTGATCTTCCTATCTTTTTTAGACTTCCACTACAAATACTTAATTGCTCCGTTCAATAATATTATTTGAAAAATGTTTTTGTATAATAATTCGTATATAGAAAAAAACAATAGTAGTCTATAATAGTGTAGAAAAATATTTGAGTAAATATTAAAACATTTTAGACAAAGTCAGAAAAAATTGTCATCTAGATCAAACAAGCCTGTTTTTATAAAGTTGAAAAAACTTTTTGGATTAAAAAATACTGTGACTGATAGGAATAGGGTTGAGACTTAACCTATTAACATGCACACTACCATGGTATGTAAGGTTACATGGAGGGTGGAGGTGTCTACAAAACCATTTTCACATTTTTTCTTTTTAGAACCTCTATTTACAATTTAAGGCGCCCTCTCATATAAGGTATTGTGATTGTATTCGATTTGTCATAGCAGAATATAATTAGATAGGAAACCTGCAGGGTAGAGCCAGCGTATTTTGTTAATGTTGGACCTCCTTCTAATAAAAGTCTACAACAAGTCCAAACCTGATAAATATGGCACAAAAATGTAGATAATCAGTGACTGTAAAACTCTGTTGTGTATGCATTGTATGTTTAACCTTATGAAACTGGACCCCAACCAGTGTTAGGATACAATAGTGAAGTAGAAATTTTCAAGAGCTTGGTCTCACATGCAGATTTACCAGTTGTCAGTGGAATTTGTACAGATCACTTTTCATGGATTACTCTTTGGTAGAATGGTGTAATCAATTACAATTCTCCATCATGGGAACAAAATGGGGTGATAAATGCTGCATGCCTTCATCAATGTGCAAAGAGCACCTATGAGGTAACCCAGAGAGGTATTCTAGAACAACAATGTATGAAAATAATTGTTCCTTTTCAGCCTATATACAGGACTTAGGTAATGTCCTTTAAGGACCTTGGAATACTGTTAAGGACCTAGATTTCATATAAAATCATATACATGTAGGTACTATTTTTTTATTTATTTACAGTAATACAATATGAGATAACATGATGCAAAGCCTTTGATGACATACAATAAATTACATACATGTTTTATGTTAGTAATGTATGAATGTGAAACTCATTTCGTCAATGCATCACTTTTGTAGGTATACATTTTTGTTTGCATGAGCTTTTGCATATCTTTATTGAAAGCTTCCACAAATATAAATATTATACCAAAGAAAGCTTTACTTTTTTGTTTCTCTCAATCAGTATTCATTAAGTGGGAATCAAGTGGAATTCAAGGGATATAATTAATTTTTTATAAAAATTCAAGGGTTCTCAAGGGGGAATGGGAATCCTAGATTTTTTGCTGAATTATAATGTGGTGTATAACATTATAGAGATATAGTAGCAAATTTAGAGTTACTTATGTAAACAATTATTACATAAAGAATGGGGAGACATAAATTTACCAGCAGAAATGAGAGTGGACAGACTCTAATGGCCAGAATAGGTACAACATTTCAAAATTATTCCAAGACTTAATGAGAAATTCCAGAACATTCCTATGTACAAAACACAAATATTTTATGATATAGGTGGAATATTTAAATACAGTACTAATGCAATAAGCATAAAATAGATATCTACAATGAATATTATAAGTTATGTTTAAAAAAAATACTCTAGTATATGTGCATGGTCAAGATACAAAAATATGGAATGAAAAATATAACTAATGGTAAACAGAAAATAAAAAAAATTCCATTTAGTTTTGGACCATAAAACTGATTATCTAACTTATTCAAAATACTGATTAGAAATTGAAGAATAATAGACATTACAATTTTTTTAGACTTTTTAACCATTTGAAACCAGGTGGCAAGACTGTCTTGCCATGACAATTGCTTTAGTTTTATGGAGTTGTAAAAATATAT
>JAUZNC010043268.1:0-14872 GCA_034780395.1 Vannuccia rotundouncinata | reverse complement strand
ATATTATTTTGTTTGCTGATGATTAATAAAACATTTTCATAGTAGTATTTATTGTAATTTTAATACTATTCATAGTAGAATTATTTTACTTATTCTTTAAAATTAAACTATTGTTATATATTTCTCAAATAAATTGAAACATTATTAATTTTTAAAAATCGAGTCATTCACAAAAAATTCACCCATTATTGGTTAATATCAATACACTTCCAATAATCATATAGAGTATAGAATTCATTCGAACTCTAAGTTAAAGACTACAACAATCATAGGCCACCATCTAAAAAATACTATTGAAGAAGTTTAAGCAATATCTTTTGCACTTCAAAACAAACGAAGAAGTTCTGAATTAGACTGATTAAAAATGGCATCTCATCTTTTACATCATCCATTTAAAACTCAGTTTCTTTGACTAAACAATCCACCATGAATCCCTTGATCTGTATGGTATAAATACAAGCTAATGCGGGCGTCCAATAATTAGGGACATTGTCTCATGAACCGGCGTAGATTACATCTGGTAAGCCAACATGAGTGCCGAAGAGAACAATAGTGCCTCTTGTAGCTTCGATGTTCAAAAATGGGAGTTCAGGATTTTAGCAACAACAATTATTTCATATATATAAAAGTCAGAAACAAAAACACTTGTTTTGGTAATATTGTTTATAATTCTAAATAAATGTATTTCTACATTTTAATACAAATTCTAGACAATTCTATATATAACCTATACAAGTATAACCTATGAATTTTTAAACATAATGTAATATTCTTATATAATTTATTAAATATTTAAGTATTGATCAATGAATATATTAGTTTAAATCATAGATATTGTATATAAAAATTCTTAAAGATACTTAAACAAAGATAGTATATCTATATTCTAAATTTTCGCTGAAATGTTTAGGTGCATCTTATAAATACTATAAATCTTAAACAAATATAACTACAGTTGTTTTTCGAATAATAATCTATGGCTAATATACAAATATGTAAAGTGTCAATATATTTAACATTGGTGAATTACATTGAGCAACTATCCATCTAGTGAGTTTGGCTATAATTGTATTCTTTGCAAAATGATGCACAAGAATGAACTATTTCCGAAATATTCCACTGAAATTTTAATCTATTCCTCAGTAGGATGAACATCCTGTCTTAAAATCTTTGTTCGCCAGAATTCTCTGCTTCCATTTTTCAAGGCAGAGTCAAAAAAGTAGTAAAATACCTGAAAATTAATATTTAGAAAAAGTTAGAGATCATTAAAATATATTTTTCGTTTTCGCCTTTTCGACTAGACAAAACACAGAATTTCACTGCAATTGAAATTTTGATTGCTTTTATAATATTATTACTAAACTTAAATAATTAATTCATTCAAGAGAAATTATAGATGAGAGAATTCATTCAATTAGAAAAAAGTCCTATATTTCCATTATTACAATATCTATATAATGGTTTGAAAATGATATTACAAAGGCTTTAAAATGTTAAAATTTCAATTTATTGTAAAGTTGTAAACTGAATATTTACAAAGTTAAAAATCTGTGAATGACTTGTAAATAAAATCGATAAATATATACTTGGTTACATTTTGCGTGACCAATAAGCTATAAATATACATTTGTATCGTTTATTCAATACAATTTCTATGAAAATTGTAAATAAATGTTAGACTACACTGATATCATATTTCACTACTAACAGTTAGGATCTATGTTCTGAACTCAAATATTAGAGAATAATTAATAGGCAACATACGTACAGTTAGCTATTGCCATTTTTTAAATAGATTTAAAATAGATTTTTACTTTTAATCTCATAGTTATTTTTCTTCAAGAATATAGCAATTTAAAATAATATAATATATAGTGATAATAAATAAATAAAAATATCTATCTTAGAATATTTAAGAGTATTGGATATTTATTTATATCCAGAGCAACCCAGAGTCTAAGTTGTACCGCACCCCTCACCTCTCACCCCCCCCCCCCCTCCGTACGTAATTTTTTAATGTTCTGAGTCTAAGACACATCCCAGACTGAGTTCTAATTTTTTTGTTCAAAGATTTATCGCCAGTATTTTAAATATGTGTATTTATCAGATTTACATAGATATATACTTAGCCTTAAGTATCTAAGTATCTAACCTATAAAAAATTAATATAAAGATAGGGGAAATAGTAAATTTTACGTTTGTTGCCACCCCTCCCCCCCCCCTGTTTTTTTGGATAATATGCTTAAATGTTTTACTTATATTCCGAAAAAGACAATGCAGTGAAGGTTGTAATTTTAAAAATAGGGACAATTCTATCGCATTTCGTTTTTTTACAAAATAACATAACATTAAAATATATTGATTATTAACAGGAAAGAGCTATTTCAAC
Organism: Vannuccia rotundouncinata; assembly: GCA_034780395.1. NCBI lineage: Eukaryota > Metazoa > Platyhelminthes > Proseriata > Coelogynoporidae > Vannuccia > Vannuccia rotundouncinata. The sequence continues at coordinate 12,483 of JAUZNC010043268.1, read as the reverse complement.
TGACATTTTATATCTTTATATTTTTGGAAATTTTCTGAGTTTCTAAATACTATTTTCTAAACAGAATTAAAAACTGTAAATTCTTGGGAATAATCATTTTCACGAAGTGCAACATCACAGAGAAATAATGGCTTTTGATTATTTATGCAGAAAATTAATCTGGGTGTGATTGAAACTTTTTATCCTACGTTTAATTCTCTTTTATCTGTTGTATCTATTAATAATAGTTTTAAAATTATATAATATTATTATATTATGTACAATAATTAAACATTGCAAAACTATTCTGAAAATCAATCCCAATTAAAAATTTTAGAACCTTCAGAGGACCTCTCTTTTCCAAAATAATTGAATCATCCTAAAAAATCATTCAGCAAACGGGGCCCGTATAAGGATGATAAAAGTAGACTCACAAGTTTAAGAGAATAATAATAGAAGATACTTTCAAAAAATGGAGGTGACAATTGAAAGCACATTGAAAAAGAACTGATACTTGTTTTATAGATCGGCAATAGAATGTCAACCCTGTCTATATGAGAAAGACTGTTAATTGAAAATAAATACACAATACATGAAGAAGGAAAGAAGAATGCATCAACTAAGATACACACATTTATTATCATTGACTCATTGACAAGATTAATTAACAAATAATGTGAAAAGTTAAACTACATGAGGTAAATTCAGTATCCAAGTTCACAACAATTGATATGGAAAACAATTTTTCTTTTGAAAAAATATAAAGATTCTGCGCAGCAATCAGAACGGAGCAGTAAACTTGGTTTGCAGAATATCAAAAAATGTTACTTTTAAATGTTGTATGTATATGAATAATAGGAGTCAAACACATAATGGTCGCTATAGTTGGCTACATTTTAAACCCTTACAACCATGCTGAAAGCAGCAGGAATGAAGAAGGAAGTAAATGAAGTCCTAAAAACTGTCTATAACCAAAATATGAGAAGCCTGTACGCGGTATAGGTATTTCAAAGGTAAGAGAAACAAACCTAAAAGTAATATCCTGTCACAGAGGTCACAGAGCGTAATCTTCACTTTTAGCTTTTATAATCATGAGTATTTTACCCTGTGTCTTATTATAATCAATAATTGTAGTTTATTTAAAAAAATAAAGACAAATACAATAAAAGAAAAATATAAACAATATATAAAATTAGCCGCTAAAATTAATTTAAACTTGAATTAAAAGTTAAAAGGACAAATTTAAAGAGATCCTTAACAGACGTTTCGACTTTACAAATTTAAATCAAATAAACAGAAAGAAAATTAAATATTAAGCTATAACATTAAACATTTGATTTTATGTGTTAATTGTGTCGTTTGTTTTGGATAATGATTAAGGCTTCTAGACAAAATAAAATTGATATTAGAAGTACTTATAGGAATTTTATTATTGAAGTTTTGAATTTTTTTCTCTGTCATACTTCGCGAAAATATTAATTACTTTTATTGGACATAATACATTTTCTATTGAAACACTTCTTAATTGAAGTATCAATAATTATAATTATAAATATTAATTTACTTAAATTTTCAGTTGAGAGCGTCTTTGGTCCGTAGTGATATTGAAAGAGTTGTTAGAAATACTTGCAATTACATTTAAAATGCTCAATAGATATTTATGAAACTTATAGACTGACTTACCGGATTTAATGCAAAACTAATTCTGTATAAAACGTTTATCCAGATCTGAAAACTTTTTTCTTTGGCATATATTCCCATAGATATTGATATCGGGAAGAGCAGGAAACATATTGCAAACATGAGAACGCAGAAAAACATGGTCAAGCTTCCTTTGGCTCTTTGGATAATCTCGTCCCGTTTGGACTTGGTCGTAAGAACAATTCTGAAGACAATAGCTACGTAAACAAAGAGACTTCCAAATGTTGGAAACCAATAAAATATAAAGTAGTATATTTCTTGTGTAATGGATGACAAAACGAGGTCTATACAATCACCCAGGTTTTTATCAAGTTGAAATGAAATCTGCCATTTTGAAAGTGCTGAAAAGAACACCAGTGGAAATACAATGGCGACCAAAACAAACACTATGGAGACAAATCGTTTTGTCATATATGTTCTGTAGAGAATGGGCTTGAATACAGCCGTTCCCCGATTCAGTGCCACCAGGAATTGACCGATTACGGAAGCTGCAAGAAACGAATAAAAGAGAGGCGACTCAAACCAACAAACGTTGTCGGAACCAACATAGACACCCATCCGAATGAATACAAACGTTTGCACAGTTTCAAATGGTATGAAAACTGTATTAAGGATGCAGTCTGATACAACAACCCCCAAAACCAGGCGATAGTTTGACTTTTGCAAGGATCGAATCAATGTAATGACCATAATAAACCAGGCGTTACCCAAAGAACCGATTACGGCAGAAGCTAGACCTACAATGGTCGCTGGAAGAATCACATCATAATAGCCTGACGAAGCCACCGTGGAAGTGCTGTTTATTACCGTTGAATTGTTGCTATTCATTAAGAGAGTTTGGTTTTTAAAATGACAGTATTTATTGTTTTGTTCTTCTAGAAATCCCTGTTCTTCTTAAATAGTCATGTTATTGTTTTCACTTTGTCCAATCCACGGCTTACATTTCTGCAGGATGTCAATATCTACATAAATCAACTATTTCAATGATTCTCGAAAACTCTCTTAGCTTTGTACTTATTCCATTTTGTATTGATAAACTAAGTATTCAAATCAAGTACATGAAAGCCAGTTTTTCCATCGGTATTCTTCTATTTTTAACTTTAAAGCCACTTTTATTATTCGATCTTTTCTCAAATTTCATTAATGCGAATATAAAAACTGAAAGTCTTCTAGTAGAAGGTTTAACATTTCTAATTTATAGTGTGAAATTTTTTATATTTAGTTTTTTATGAGAATAAATTTTAAAATTTGTATCATTTATAAATGATGATGAGTTAAACGAAATAAATGAACAGAGATGAAAATAAATGATTAGAACGTATATATTTCAAAGATTACGAAAACATGATTAATTCAATCTGAGTGAAACAAAGAATCCATTACTGAAAGATCTTCATGATTTTCACAATTAAATATTAGTAAGAATCTCAAATAAATATTAATACTTATTCTCAGGAAATATCTTAGATATTAGATTTACGACAAATATAACCAAAACAGCAGTTTTATAGGCAAGACAAAAAGTTAAATATCAATATAAAAATCGAATTATTTTCAATGGATAAAAGTTTTATTATATTTTTTATTAACGTTTTCCATTCACGTTATTTCAGTGAAAATTTCTTGTGGTCTGAAAAGGGAGTCAGAATCAATCAATATTGTTACAATTCTAATCAATTTCAAATACATTTAAAAGTCAACGTATTTAAATTACAATATATTCTAATATTTAATATATTGTTATTTATAAGTAGGTGTACACAAAATTCAACTATTTATAACTTTGAAGAGTAAATACATATTTAGTTAAATGCAAACAAACTTGTTTCGGATATTTTACATCAACAATAAGAGATGTACAAACAGTCAACAACAAAAAGTACAAGCAGAAAAAGTACAAACAGTTTACAGACAACTTTGAATTATTCCAGACACGAATAATGAACTTAGAAGCTATGTCTTCCCCTTTTGAAAACAAAATGTTTAGAAAATCGAACCTCTGTTTGCAACACACTAATAGTTGGCCTGCTTATGCATCAGCTAATTTAATTCATCATATATAGATAAAGAAAATGTCTATATACAAAGAGAGTGGATTATTATTGTTAAATATAGACATTTTTCTTTTGAAATGACCGACAATAAAGTCAAGAAAGGAAATAAATATATTATTCTACAGACGTAAATTAATACCATTTAATCAGTTTTTCCAAATTTTAAAAGGCAAATAAAATATTTTCTGAAAGAACTGTCATAATTAACTATTGTAACTTCCTCTGGAGTTGATTGTGTGATTTATAAAATGGTCTGGGAGTAACATACTAAACTAATTTACTGACAGATTGTTTCATTTATTTTAAGAAACTTATGCATCTGTGAAATAAACAAAAGATTTAATAATAATAATGCAACATTAAATAAAATACTATCGCGCACGAATGAATTGGGTTTTTATATTCATCATTTAGAGATGTAAACAGGGCTGACAATTGACAGTCCGAGATTCTGCCCTATTTAAAGATAAAAATTATATCGGTAAATATTTTTGGGAAATGCTTAGTGTCCCCTGGGTTATCTTAAAATTATCTTAATATAAGGAATTCACAAGAATTAAAATAACCATGGGCTAACAGAGTCCTTTTCCTTTATATAATTTTCTAAAACTTTTCAATAAATAATTATATAAAACGTGTCTGTAATGTGTTATTAATTAAGATAATTATTTAATATTGAACCAATAACAAACATTTTCGGTGTGTATATATTATTGGTCAATAGTTGTACTATATCTTATAGTTGTTATGAAAAATCCTATTTAAAAATATATACTCGAATATTTGAGTGTCATACAGACCATTTCGTTTGCTTTCAAATTATATCAGCGGTGTATTTGTTCATAGTGAGATGGCCCGAGAGATTAAGACGCTGGTTTGAAAAGCTGAAGGTTTGGTCTTGGATCAGGTTCGAGCCCATTCTTAGATTTTCTCGTTCCTGGCTAGCAGCTGGGCTAGTCGGAAGCTTAGCGATCCTCAATGGGTTCGTTTGGAATGATCAGTAAAGCGCTGCAGACTTTGCACGCTATATAGAAAAAGCTGATCTATAATTTGGAAGTTTTTTGTTAAAGGTTTTAAACGTACTTCGAACTTGTCATTAATAGCAATACTCAATATACTTTGTTAAATGCATTAGAGTAGGTGGAGAGGTTTAAGAAGCCTGTAATAATTGTAGTCGAACATCTTCAAATATTTCATTAAATAATTTTTTAAAACAAATTTTATAATTTAAGGTAGTAAGAAAAATTTACATTGTATTATTCTACTCCGAAATTTTTATTTTTATCAAGCATGCATCCCCAAAAGTTAGCTTTATTTATCTATACACATATTTAACATATTTTGACATTAAAATGACAAAATAAACTATTTTTTGTTTGTAACAGTGACAAAATGTTTTTATGATTATCTTTATCTTTATCTTTCTAAAACAAGTGAGGGATGATTCTGTAATTTTCAATCATTCCGATTTAAGAAACTCTAAATTTTATAAAAGCTCTAAAATCAAATTTTTCATAAATTAAAGAATTATTAAAATATTCGAATCAAAATTTAAAATTAAAATTTGTGTCTTTACATTCTTTCAAACGTTTTTTTCTAATTACGAGAGAGCATTGAGTTATTGTTCCTCTTATAGTTCCTCTTTGAACCTATACATGAACAAATTATTGCGGCACATTTTAATTGCAAATTAATCAGAAATAATGAATTAATGGAAATAAATCATTTGTTAATTTAGATTTTTAATCAGTTTTCTAAAATTTTGTATGTATCTTAATTTCGTTTTATTATAAAACGAAATTAATTAAATAAACAAATTTCGTGTAGATTTATCTATACAATAATTCAACAATTAAAATATTAAAAAATTGGATTGTTTTGCATTTAATGCTATAAATATAAAATATTTATAATGTTATATTTATAAATTTGTATTTAATATACTAATATATTTTTTATATTTATTATATTATTATATTGTATATATTGTATAGAATTTCACAGCTGAAAACTATAAAACAATATATTTTAGTATTTTATCATAAGCAAAAAAAGGGTGTTGTCACGTGACCATAATATTACAAATTCTAAAATATTACTTATTTAATGTATATTATTGTGTATTTTAATTTAATGTAATGACCGACAATTGTTAGCTTAAAAATTAGAATTTATTACAAATTTGACTATGTTGCTGTTGCTTCTCCGATATATCATTTTATCATTTTATCATTAAATCTTTATTTTTTATAGTACTTAGGTATGTGTATTGCTAAGCTCATATAAGTCATTTAAAAACACGATAGAACTGTTATAAACATCTTTTCAGTTAGTTCCAATATTTATTAATATTTGGTCAGTTTTCAAAATACGTAAAGAATTATTTAAATGTGTAATTTATTTAATAATAACGATATCAGCTGTTATTATAAATTGGTCAGATGTATAGGAAAATATAAAACTATACAATGAAAAGACCAAAATGTCAAGTTATTGCCAGTGCACTTTTATTCTATTTACGATAGACTCGTTTCTGACGGAGAGGACTGACTCTCTGGAATGTATAAGGTACAGACGTCAAGAATTCCCTACGAATTTAAAAAAGTTTTATTAACTGCAGAAAAATTGTACAATGTAATATAACAAGATAATGCAATAAAATAAGTCATAAACAGCAATATTAATAAGATAATAATCCTTGCATGGGTCTGCTTCAATGGAGGTTCAACATATTGCACAAACTCATAAAGGGAATTCTCCACCTGTCTATGTTATATCCAGTAGTGAGGTCGCTTACGGGCTAAAATACAAAGAATCGCTACAGGTCGGACAAAAGAACTAAACTTTTGATGGGCGATTTTGAGTACTTATAGAGAACATAAAGATCATGCTCCATAACGTTTGACTTTTAGATCAAGACAAAATGATCGCTTATTTGATGGTTTATGTAAAAAATCGTATATTTTACATTAAAAAGATAGTGCCCAACATATTACAACATAAAACTATGCAGAATGAATATTACAAACTTTATTTTACTTTTTTGTATTAAAAATATATTTTTATAGTATAAAATGAGTTAAAGTATATTCGAAATCAATAAATAGAGAAACAACAACGGAGCCGTTATTTTGTACAATTTACATAATTTTCTGTACAATATACTTATATACTATTTATTGAAAACCATTTTTTATTGTTTTCATTTTCTTAAAAAAAGACAAAATTCTATTTCATAGTGTGATATATATATACGATTTCTATATAAACCGCCAAGTAGGCAGCCATCTTGTCTTGATCCAAAACTAAAATTTTTGGAACAAGAGATTTTTTGTTCTCTATGCTCATAAATGTCCATACAAAAATGTTGATGCTTTTGTCCGACCTGTAACGATAATTTCACTAAGGGACTTCTCTACAGCTTTATACAATATACCTTGTGTAAATCCTAAAAATATGACGATGTCTGCAAAATGATGTAAGTTTCTAGTATAATCTCCTGCGACATTACTTTTAACTGGATGTGATTAGACCAATGTCTATGGGTAACAGGGCCAGATCACAAGCCACAAGAGAAATTCAGGTGAGTTATTGCCTACCTGGAGGATGAGAAATGGGTTTTATGGCTTGAAGAAGTGCTTGTTTGGCTGGAATGTCTTTGCGAAGTGTTAGGAGATGTCCTGTCCAATTAAGGCAGCATTTAGATGTTTGAAAGCACCCCCTCCAGTTGAGAGATAGACTGGCGATGACAAGTTTGTCATCTGTGGGTGTAATAATGCCATCAAATTTCGCTGATAAGAGATAAAAAAATTTTTGAATAAAAATGTTGTCTATTTGGTTTTTCATAGGATAAATTCTAATTAATGATAATTGAATAATTGAAAAGAATTTTAAAATTAGCATTCGTACCCCACTTTTTCATTAAAATAAATATAACACTAATATTAGTATTTTACCGCATTTAAAGTTCAATGTTAAAGAAAGATTTCTGTCCATGAGACATGATATTATGCTATTTAACTTTTTTACTTGTTACAACATTTATATGTTATTGATATTCAATTTATTTTGGAGTACCTATTATAAGAAAAATTAGCACAACACTATATTTTTTTCATTATTTGATCGAAAAATGTTCTGGAGAAAATGTCACATTTGTGTTTAGTTTAGCTACTGTTGTTTGTCATCTAGATAATATATAATCATCTCACTAACTGCAAAAAAGATTCTACCATATTAACAGCGACGTGTTTTCAAAATATAAGTAACTGTTTATAAGGTCAGCGCGTAGCCAAGCATGAGCCTATCTCCGCTCCAAAGGTCAAAGAAACAAGCAATTACCTGACTTTTTGTGAAAATATTTTTGCTAAAATTCACTATTATAAAATAGATAGAACTGAAAATAGTTATTGCGTTGAAAGATTATTTGGTACCGATATAAGCAATAACTTATATATTATTTATCTAGACCGGCAAACTGACCAATATTCAATAGTAATAAACGTCCGCGAAGGTATATATCTATATCGATAATCAAATTAGGAAATTCATTGGAGTTATTAATGCATTTCAATTATATACGGTATTAGTTTCATTTAAAAGAAGTTATTTAATCAATATATAATGATCTATTAAAATATATGATATTGATTGAATACCCTCTTTAAAACGAAACTAATACTGTATATAATTTAAATTCTCTCTGGATGTTTTTTGATTTGTTTACCGGTGTATAGATAAATAATATATAAGTCAATGGATTAGAACCACTATTTATCAAAGATTTATTGAAACAAGATCATGATTTATATATTGATATTTATATATTTAATATATGCATATTTATATGTATATGTATGTTGATATTTTATAATTTAATGTATACTTTTTTTAAGTCGGTGAAGTTAGTGAAACACTCAGCGCAACGATTTTTATATTTGAGTGTGCATTTTTTTGTGTATACATACAAAGAACATAAGTATAATAATGTGCAAAAATTTAAAAGGAATTCTGAGAAAATTAACATAGAAACTTCTATTTGCACTAGCAACATTGTACTAGGCGTTTCACTAACTTCATTCATATCGAAAACTAAAATGTGCATCTTTCAATTTTTGTCTATTACTTAAAAATAGAATATAAAAATGTTTCCCGAAAATTAAAAGAATCGGTCGTATAGTTAAAAAGATATAGACCATCAAATATTTTAATTTTTAATGAAAATTAAAATCAGTAAAGCGTCTCAAGGAAATAAATTGTTACATTTAAACAATATAAATATATGTATCTTATTATTTATTCTTTACATAACCTTTGAAATTTATCTTTTTCAATTAAAATTTTTATAAACCTCTTGTATACATTTAAATTAAACGATGTAAAATATTATGGAGTACCTAACTTGGCTATCAATTTCAACTTTGTAAAATTTTATATTATTTTTTAATTGAATCATTTAAATTCACATCAAGCTGAAACGTCGAAATTGTAAAATAATATAAATACAAATTGATTGATTGAAAGTAGAAATATAATTAAACTATATAGAGTTATCACAATCAAAGTTTAATTGCAATATACGAGCGATTTTGTTTTATTTTTCGGGACACATTTTTATTTTCTAATTTTCTAGTTATAGACAAAAATTCAAAGATGCAGATTGTATTTTTCGATATGTATGAAGTTAGTGAAACGCCTAACACAATGTTTCTAATGCAAATAAGATTTCAATGTTAATTTTCTCAGAAAATATACGACAGAATTCTTTTAAAATATGTGTACATTCTTATACTAATGTTCTTTGCATGTACACTAAAAAAATGCACACTCAAATATAAAAATCGTTGTGCTGATTGTTTCACTATTTTTACATTTTTGATATAAATAAATATGTTTAGATTTATTAAACAATGTATTTTAATTAACACAAGATATCTGGGATAAAAATAATATACTTTATCTATTTTTTAAATAATGTTGACATTGAAAGTTACAATGAATATGATGATGCGTGCATAAAATTTAATTTTTTAAATGTTGCGATTTATAAAAAAAATGTGTCTTTTATATTTTTAATAATTTGCAAATGGTACATTTTATACACAGCTTCAATTATTACAAAAGATTATTATACACATTTCTTAAGAATCAGATATATCAAGTGAGTAATATATGTTTAAAGTTGTGATTATAGTTACCCAGGTTTACCTCCTTTAAATCCACATTGAAGAATGCTGCCTTCTGCCACGGAAATTAGTTTTTATATTATTCGGAGATCGGTGTCTACTTTGGCCGGATAATGCCATCATTTTAGCCAAATTATACAATACCTCTACTATTTCAAAGAATGTGAGAACACTTATACCCATGTACAGACCAAGAATACCTCCTATGTCAGAAATAAAGTTGGTTATCGGATACTGTAATCCCTCTCTAAACTCTGATCTAAAGTATGAATAGGGTCGTATCATCACTTCGGACATTGTCTTTCGGAATGCTGCGTCTTGGTCATCGGTATTGTTGAGTTGAAGAATAGATTTCCATCCAGGAACTTGAAGACCACTTTGTACCCGATTTTTGTAGGGTCCAAGAAGATATTTTTCCAAATTTTCGGCGTTTAACTTTTGTGAAGGCCAATTCCTAAAGGACCAGAAGGGTATGTAACTGTTCATATGACAAGGAATATGATTCTGGCATTCTTCATAGATTGTTTGCAAATAGTCTGTTCTTAAGAATTTGAGATAACATTGCAATCTTTTTCCCAAAATAGTATCATTGACCCCATTTACATCGAAACAAGCAGGGAATGTTAGTTTTATTTTCGGTTCAACAATTCCTTGCAGTAACCACAGATCGTAACAACCGCATGATTTTGTGATGAGGTCTTGAGTCATTTTGTCAAAACAGATTTTATATGGATCTGATAACTCTATCGTATTTTGGGGAGAATGAGGACCTAAGAAAGATACACTCGTATTATAACAAGGACGACTGTCCAAGTTGAACATGTTGTAAGTTGTCATCTCTAGTTCAACCTTGTAGGAATAACCTGGTCGAATCATAATAGAATGCGTTTCAGGTGTTGGTTGCTGTCCAGATTTTGTGAAATAAAGCCGTAATCCGAAATGTCCTGGACTGGCAACATTCAGATCGTTGGATAGCTTCTTGAACTCTTCTGTTTCATCGTCGTCTGAGTATATGACAAAGGTGATTTCATTCTCACCAATGTAATTCATTTCTAAAGACTCCGCTGAGAATTGGAAGCAATAATAATGGTCTCTATTAAATGCGATATTCATCCATTTGGTAATATTCGCTTGCTGTCCTTGAATGAATATGTTTGCAATTGTTTGATAAAAATTATGTCCAACTATCCTGAAGATCTCACTTGCCTTTTCAGACTCCCAGTAAAAGTGGCTTTTTGACATCGTATTACTGGATTCGTTGACACCAATTTGTCGGAAGATATTCGCCTGACGATTTATCAAATCTGAAACTGAATCCAATTTCCATTGAAGTTGGTCCCTGAATTCTTTCAAAGCGTGCAATGTGTACGATTCTGATATGGGGTTTTTGTGACAGATGTAAATATCTGGAAACTTGAATTTCATAGAGCGTATATCGGAACTGGTGACAAGACCATTCTTATTGAACTTGTTAGTGAGAAGTGTGACGTGGATTATAAAAGCAGATATTGCTAAGATAACAAGAACCATCCAGAGACACCTCATGATGCGAGACTGGGCCGTTAGAATACGTGGAAGACCGTGGAAAGTAGTCTTTGAAATGGCTTCCGTAATAAATGTGTTCTGCATCTTTTTTGGACTGTTAGTAAGTGACACCACCGAATGAAATGATGTTAATTCAACTACTGCTGCAAGATGCTATTAAGGTGCCGGCTTACTTAGCCCATGTGTGAATAATTTAACAAAGAAATAACGATTTATTTAAGTTAGAGCTCCGTTAATAACCTCAACATCTGCGATATAATGTGTCAACTCACAGGAGAAGCAAATAATGTTTTCATAGCCACAGTTGATAAACATATTAATAATTCATTACGTCTTAAAGATATCAATAGGATCCGACTGGGTACCATGGCAACAATAAATTATTTTCAGCATTTCAAAAACTTGACACATTTTATATTTGAAGTAGTTTTATTATACATTTAATAAAATATACATAAGTAATAAAATCATTTTAGTAAAAATTTTAAAATGTAAAGGGAGAAACGTTTAAAGATAAATTAGGAAAACGCTAACTTACATTTAAAGGTTTTATAGTTCAGTGGATAAGAGCCATTTTTAGCTAGAATCGTGCAAATGATGATAAAAGTATCAAATTTTGTACACTTGCTGTCCAAGTGATACTAATCGAATCTACCCAATCAGCCAATCATAAATTCAAAATGGCGGCTCTTAATTTACGAAAATTGTTAATGGGCGCCATTTTACTAATAAAATTGCAAATAATTCGAAAACGACAAATATTTTCCTTATCAATATTCATTTATAAAATTTCCATAGCATCATTTTACATATTATGTATAAGTTTCAGCCCCATCGAGCAAATAATTAATCTTATAGATCTAAAAAACTGTCCAAATAGCCCAAAAATTTGCCAAAAATAATGGGAAAAAATCGCGTGCATGTCACATATTTTGTAAACGACAAATATTTCCTATGCCTATTTTCAACTACAATTTAGTATTAATCCGAAGTTTCAATGTAATCGGACCTCATGTAAT
>JAUZNC010043224.1:0-12144 GCA_034780395.1 Vannuccia rotundouncinata | reverse complement strand
GAGGAAAGGAGAGGAGATGAGAAGAGAGGAAAGGAGAGGAGATGAGAAGAGAGGAAAGGAGAGGAGATGAGAAGAGAGGAAAGGAGAGGAGATGAGAAGAGAAGAGAGGAGAGGTAAGGAGAGGATAATAAGGATGATATACTTACATATAAAAACAAGAAATTCGTTATCTTGATAATATTTTGAATAAATTAAATAAATTTACGGTACAACAAAATTTACAACACAAAAATTATTCAAAATTAGTTAATATCACGAATTATTTAATATAATCGAAGATATTAATATTAGTTAAAATTATTCATTCCCAGATTAACCCACCTCTAAGTTATTTTAATATGATAAATAACAATAAAAAATGTAATAGTTTTTTTATGTTACTATCAAAACTATTTTATATAATAAACTATTTACTTGCCCTATAAAACAAATAGACTCACCAGTTTGAACTCTAGTTCAATCATTGTGATATCGCTACAGTGAATATCAACATCCTGGATGGAGTCAGCCCCACCTCCTGACCTCACAGAGTCATCTTCGTGACCGTTTGATTGGTGTTTCTTCTTCTTCTCCAAGTTCTTGTCCTTCATCATCTGGAGTGGAGAGTCAGTACAAGTAGTATAAACAGTAGTATAATACGTCCTTCAACATTTTAATATAAACTTACGTTGGTGAGGTCCGGTCCAGTTACGGAAATCGCCCTTCTTTCATTTTTCTCTCCATTGTGGACAACTTGTAACCGTTTAGCGGGCACTAAATATCATGATAAAAACGTAGAGATTAATTGTGTACATTCAAACTAAAGAGATAACTCCTCACTCCCTGCTAATTTGATCTCCTTCTTGGGCAACTTCAGTGGTGGAGCACAAGGCACGAGATAGCCCTCCATTGGCCAGATAAATTTTTCATTCCAGGCTCCGTCATCCTTCATGGGCCAGGAGTAAGCGTATTTGTTCCACTCGGGGTTGTGCAATTCGGAATGTTTCCATTGGCCCAGAATATCGAAGCGTTCTTGTTTTATTGCCCACCTGTATTGGGAGGGAGAGGAGTATATCATCTAAATATTTATCAGTACTCAAAAATGGGGTGTGAAACTTTATGTTGAAAACATTGCGACAATTACAAACCTCTGAAGTCGTTCTTCTTTACCACCAAGGACTTCGCATGCAGCCACAAACGGTCGCATACCTGCTAGTGCTGTCTCATCTTCGTTATCAAATATGTTCTGTTCATCGTCTTGCGTATGACCGCCAAGGTAGGTCAAAGCATAACCTGGGTTGGCCTACAATCAACAATGTTTACCGTTAGAAATCAAAACGACTAATAAGGCAAATATATTGGCTGAATCAGTTGAACCTTGTTGTAGATGAGTCCATCTGTCTTGAAGGACCAGAGTTGGCAAGGATCATATTCATCCCTAGCAACCAGACACACCAGGTATCCGTCCAGAGAACGATCCTCTGATATGTTCTTGGGGAGTTTGCCCTCTATTCTGTGTGTAGAGATGGACAGCGCGAGTTGGGGAAGGACCTTGACAGTGATCTGACCGGTTTGATGAAGTTGCCACATTTGACTGCGACTTCCACTGGGCCACAGCATCTTGTCGGTCGGCTTATGTTTGATGCAGATCATCGGCTCGGGATAAAGCACCAGATGCGGCTTAGTCTGAAACAGAGTAGAGACAGAGTCAATAGTGTAATTCAGCTAACTAACCAACCTTGCACTGAACAAAGTGTTCAGATGGTTCAATATACAAAGTTCTGACCAACCTTGCACTGAAAAAAGTCTTCAAATGGTTCAATATACAAAGATCTGACTAACCTTGCACTGAACAAAGTCTTCAGATGGTTCAATATACAAAGAATTAACTAACCTTGCACTGAAAAAAGTGTTCAGATGGTTCAATATACAAAGATCTGACCAACCTTGCAATGAACAAAGTCTTCCGATGGTTCAATATACAAAGATCTGACCAACCTTGCACTGAACAAAGTGTTCAGATGGTTCAATATACAAAGATCTGACTAATCTTGCACTGAACAAAGTCTTCAGATGGTTCAATATACAAAGAATTAACTAACCTTGCACTGAACAAAGTCTTCAGATGGTTCAATATACAAAGAATTAACTAACCTTGCACTGAAAAAAGTGTTCAGATGGTTCAATATACAAAGATCTGACCAACCTTGGAATGAACAAAGTCTACAGATGGTTCAATATACAAAGATCTGACTAATCTTGCACTGAACAAAGTCTTCAGATGGTTCAATATACAAAGAATTAACTAACCTTGCACTGAACAAAGTGTTCAGATGGTTCAATATACAAAGATCTGACCAACCTTGCAATGAACAAAGTCTTCAGATGGTTCAATATACAAAGATCTGACTAACCTTGCACTGAACAAAGTCTTCAGATGGTTGAATATACAAAGATCTGGCTAACCTTACACTGAACAAAGTGTTCAGATGGTTCAATATACATAGATCTGACTAACCTTGCACTGAACAAAGTGTTCAGATGGTTCAATATACAAAGATCTGACCAACCTTGCACTGAACAAAATGTTCAGATGGTTCAATATACATAGATCTGACCAACCTTGCACTGAACAAAGTCTTCAGATGGTTCAATATACAAAGACCAACCTTGCACTGAACAAAGTGTTCAGATGGTTTAATATACAAAGATCTAACCAACCTTGCACTGAAAAAAGTGTTCAGATGGTTCAATATACAAAGATTTAACCAACCTTGCACTGAACAAAGTGTTCAGATGGTTCAATATACAAAGGCGGCACGCTTTCTTCTGCCTTTTTCTTCTTCTTTTTCTCCTCGCCATCGTCAACTTCCTCCTCAATGGAATCCTCTTTCTCCTTATCATCTTCCTCTTCAGCATCGTGATCTACCAGATCGAAGGCTTTGTCTCTGATCTCGTCGGGCAACTCTTTAACTACATCCCAAATACTCGATCTGCAAAGGAACAAGAATTAGGTCTTCAGAATAACCGACATAATATATTAAGTGAGATATAATTAACTCAAATCGTATATACATTAAAAGTTAAGCAGGTGAAATCTTTTACAAATATCATAATTTACTTTTCCATTCCCGGGAAGACGAATCCAGAGAAATCTTCTCGAATAACATAGGTCTGTCTTTTACCCTTGAAGGCAGACACCTTTTCGAAATCAACACCCATGCAGTACACTGGAAATAAATGGATACATTTGCTTTTATGTAAAATTAATATAGTTATAAATTTTAGCAATGAATAAAACATTATTAATTTGCTCAATAACATCCTGGCATCTCTCCCTTTCTCTCTCTCTCACCAAAGGGGTCTCTCCAACCCTCTCCGTGCGACACCCAGTATTCCTCGTCCTTCTCGAGTTTGCTGACGTCAGTGACCTCTTTACCTTTGAAGTCAAAGAGTTTTCGTGCCAAGATGCCGCGAGATTGACTGTTTAGCGAGGCTAGCCGCAGATTTTGCGAGCAGTGGTCGAGAAACTGAATAAAAACATATTTTAAAAGAAAGATAAAATCAGGAAGACAATGTTTGTTGGAGAATATTTCAAATTGAGCATACTCTGTTGAGAATAAGTCTGTCATCTTGAACACCACGTGAGGCCTCACGCAAATTGAAGTAGATTATTGTGGCATCTGAGTAGTTTCCATTCTCGTAAATCTAAATACCCAACCATGCAACACACGATAACATAACGGAACAGTTATTACAATAATAATTAATCGAGTTGATTCTGGCGTACCTTAAGTCGAATTCCCTGCTTTCCTGTAACCCTGTCAGTGCATTCAATACGTTCGATGTGTTTGTTGGTAAACTTGGAACCTTCAACCTGCAATGAACAAGGTTAACAAGTTTTGGACAAGAACGCAGTGATGTTTGGGGGGTCCTCTTTCAATGAAACTTACCCTTTCCATACGGGCGTCTTCTGCAATTGGTTTCAACATAGTATTGTACTTTTTGATAGCCTCCTTGTATTTATCAATGTCTGCTTCGGCCTAAAATCAGTCAAATTATAAACAGAGATGAGATTTAACTTCTTTTTTTAAAAAAAATGTCCACTATTAAATGTATAAAGTAATAACATTACGTATTCTAAAGCTTCATAGATCTCTTCATCCGTGAGAAGTCGAATAGACGAGATTTCAACTTTTTCCATGTCACCGTCTTGAGCACTTCGGAGCTGAAATGTTTCATGAGCAACATGTGTTGTGTCAGCATGCTCAAAAGCAGCGACCATGATTTAATGCCGGCTGATTTAACTCACCTGGTCAAAGTGGTCTTGTGAACTGTCACACCTTGCCTTTAGCATCTTGATGACGTCCTTGAGGAACTGCTCCACCCCTGATGGACTCAGACCTTCCCCTTTTGTCACCCAGACGGGGCCCAGGACTGGCGTACCGACGCTCTCCATTATCAGCTGGTCCACTTCGGGCACTGCAAAGAGCAGTGGGTGTGCATTAAAGGCTTTTAAGATTTGTTATTTGAAACTTTATAATCAGAGATATATTTTAATTTTGGACTTCAAAAAATATTCTATTGTTAATTTCTTCTCGGTTGAATTATATTTTTTAGTTATTTCTACTAAAATAAAATAGAACGAGGCTGTTCAAAGAGAAGTTTTCACTTACATTGGTGTAAGTTATCAATTTCGGTTCCATCGTATGTGTATATTGTTCGCACATGTGACCCCATGTTGAATTTCCCAGTACAAGAAGAAAGAAACTAGACAAGAGATTCATCCATCATTATTATTTATGCATCATCATTGCTATTGACAACATAATATAGAGGTGACGTTTCGGTGCATTACTAAACCATCATCAGGCCAAAAACAAAAAATTAATACCATTATCAATAGCATTATAGAACAGAGAGCAAGAGAATATTTCACATGGAGGTGGTGACTTCGTCGATACTGATTCATTTACCAACTGTTTTACTATTCTCACTAAAGAATGATTAAAGTATGACTTACTAATAAAGGAAACAATTTTTTTTAGAAAAAGGAATCCGGAGCTGAATTCACAAACCGATTCCATTAAACTATCATTGTTATAAATAATTGTCAGTATTCTCTTCTACTCTGTACAATGATGTTATTATTTATATTTTGTATTTTGCTTTATGATGGTTAAGTAATAAAATCCCTTTTTGTTCACCATTATTTATTAAAATCGTCTGACATTAATTTTCTATTCAGATATCATTGTTTTGTGATTAAAGCAGACTTACACCTTCCATATCATCCATATCGATTACTTGTTCAATGGGTTCTGTTCCGCGTCCGTTCTTGAAGACCAAAACACGACGACATTTTCGCTCGTTGAGTTGTCTGAATCACAAATTATTTCATTCTATTAAACATGTAATTTAGCAAAATTTAGAAAAATCTGAATACATCGTTTCTACTCATAGCAGCAATATTTCCATTCTATTTTTTACTAACCAACTCTGCGTACAATAGTTATATAGAAATATAATTAATGACCTTTTTTATTAGAAAAATGAAAATTACCACATGATGGACAACTAGGCTCAGTAAAACAACTTTTTGCTTGACAATTATTTCATTGAACTAATGAAACTACACAAAGTAACATTTAGTGTGATTTTTATAATATAAATTAAATTTTAGCGTAATTTGTGTTGCTATACACCAAATATAATATGTTATGATATTGATGCTGCACGAAATAATTTTTGTTTGATTTGTTGCACAAAATAATATTTTAAGGCGTCTCTTGTTGCAATACAATTTGAAGTAACTATATTGTGAAATAACAAATCAAGATATTTGACGATTCTAGTTACAATACAATTTGAAGTAACTATATTGTGAAATAATAAATCAAGATAGACTGGTTTGACTGCTCATATATTTAGGTTTTAAAAAAATCATAGAATCGGATAGTTTTTAAATTATTTAGTAACAAAGAACATATATTAAGAAACATAACACAATAATAATGTTTTGAATCATATGAAAATACAAGATTATAAAAATATAAACTATCTAACCGAAATCACATAACAATGATTTTTTTATTAATTGTGCCTCAATTATAAAATTGTAACATTATTAATCCAACATCATATGAGAATTATATATACTGGTTACACAGAATTAATTCAATACAAAACGATTTATAAATTTCTTATTCAAAAAGTTATGTTTTTCAAATAACCTGACCACGACGAATTCCACAAAGCCTTTATCTCTAAGGCTTGTAATCTGTAGGCAATCCCAAACAATGCTGGATCCTCTAAATCATTTGTAATCAAAAGAAAAGGATTTGATCGCCAAAATGAATGTGTTTCCAAATATCGAACAGTTCTCCCAATCTTTTCTATACTCGGAATTATGTGATTTTTACTTTGCATTATCGCATCGCAAACGATAGCCTCAGAATGAATACGAAAAAGGACAAAATCTAAGGTGTCCGGGAACTCTTGCCATACACTTTTACACTGTGATTTCCACGAAATATTTTCTTTTAACATTTCCAGATGATTGATCGCCATAGTATATGAAGTATGTGAATGTGTGAATCCTTTTTTATTATAGTATATGATACATTGATTTTTTAATATTAATAAATCAATTATTTCATTCATTTAGAAAGCTGACATGATTCAATAAAAATCCTACGTATTATTAAAACGTAAACACAGGAATTATTATGTAAGATAATATGTTAAAAATAATATGTTGTATAACATGAAGCAAATATAATTACCATCAAACTGAAAAAGTAACATTTCTTAAATTTAATAAAAACTTGTTAATAAAATATTTAAATAATATTATGTTGGTATTATTATATAATTTGTCTAAAATTGTTTTAAAAACAAAACTTGTTTTAAAATGCACCTAAAATTTTTAACTATTTACATTATATTTATAATTAGTGTGAATGTCTTTGAACGCACCTTTTTGAAAGCTTGTCATTACAGAACTCGTTATTAGAAATAGTGTTGATAATTAAAATCAGTCCTTCAAATCTTAATATAATATACAGTAAACGTTATAGAGGTGCATTCCTTTAACTATTCATTGGTTCCCAAAATATGTTTCGTGTAATCCAACTGATATATTATATCCGCCAATATTCGAAGGAATCGATCAGTTGATTATTTAATAAAAAACTTTTTACATGAATGTTAAATTTTTCATTAATTAATTAATTATTGACAAATATGTCTATAACATAGAAATTGTACAAAGTTTTGGATGAAATATTTTTTTTGAAGAAAAAACGGATAATATAGATTATCGATAATATTTAAATATTTAGTTTTGATAAGAATTCCATAGTAGACTTTAGTATTTTTCATTTCAATATGTTGTATTATAATTGAAATAAAACCATCCTATAAAACCAACCAACCAAATATACCATCCATATTCAAAGAACCTACGTTTTCTGTTGTTGAATAGATGTTGCTTGTCATTACGTAGTGTAAACAAAATTTAAAACCAAAGATTAAACATTATACATAAATACAATTGAGGACAGTTGTTAAGGTTTCATTGTATTATTCAAATAAATTGCAATTTAAAAAAATATATTATATGTCTTTTATAGATACAACATTATTTATTTCAGACTAAAAATAAGAATGTGTTTATAATAATAATTGGTGAAAGGTGAAAACCTCAATAATACTTTCAAATATTAGCAAATAATAAAAAGAATATTCTAACTAAATGATCTAAACAAACATTAAATAATTCATCTAATGTAAAATGTGTTTTAATAATCCATAACATCGAATATTTCAACTTGAAATGAAAAACGCATCGAGGTCAAATAACTAAATGGAAAAGGCGTTTACGTTTTCGACCTTCTACCTTTTATATTCATATTTTTTATTAATTCCACTCATGTAAACAAAGAAACACTGTTATAATCCGTGTATGTTGAAAACTTCTTGAACAGATATAACATTATTTTCAAACCTAAAGACTACTTGAAACATTTATATTAGAAAAACACCTGAAACGTTTGGACAAAGTTGGCTTTGTGGACTTTTTGGTTCGGTCGGCAGGAAGGGTAAGACCACGAACTGACCAGCTGGACGACCGTTTTATGTCTTGAATTTCTGAAAGAAGGAAGTTGATTTAATTAATAAAGTCATTTTAGAATATAAAAAACGGTTTATTCAATTCTAATGATATAAAAATGGTAAATAATAAGAAAGACACCTTTAATGGTCTTGAAGGGGTCCTTAAAATCCTCCCCTATTGAAACATAAATCTCGGTTTCTCGCGCAATCCTTGTTTTAATGTTGATCTCTTCGCCGTCCGAGAAGAAGGCTCTCCTGGCTGCGGCCGGAAGTTGCAGACTTTTGGTGCATTTTTCCAGAAGCTGCAACAATTGGTTAATGTTTATAAGTATCCGTTTGTGTAAATAATAAATAAATAAGTAAAAAATGAAGCTTAGTATGATTATAAATATTCAGTGTCAATAGTAGTTATTGAGGTACAAAATACCAAAAACTGTTTATCGTTAAAAAGATTTTGGCATACCAAAAAGAGAGTTGGAGCCGCAGCAAGACAAAAGTTTTCCCTGCTTCCATTCCGAAAGGCGATAACGACGATGACATTTGGCTGCTCCAGATAAAGAGGAGTTTTCTTCTTCCGGCGAACTAAAATAGATTAAAATTTAATGAAAATAAATTGATATTATTAAATTAATGATAAAAAATTGATGAAATTAATACAGATTCAACAAAATTTACTGAGGATATCTTACCAGAACGTGGATAAGGAGACGAATCTTCATTTTGATTCGGATTTCTAAAATAAATAAAATATACAAAATCTTCCCTTAAATATAGAAATCAAAAAACTTCATATTGTTCATAATGTCATAAAACTCATTTTTATTATTTTACTTCGAATAATAATAACGAAAAGTAACAAACATACCTTCGGCGGCCCCCAATGGGTGCACTTTCCGGACGTAATATCCGTCGTTGAGCTGGTGGCAGGGAACTCTCAGACTTGCTCTCTGGTCTCCCCTCCAAAACCATTGAATCATTCGCGTCTCTGGCATCAATCATGACCTCGTTTTCATTCTTATTTTCTTTTTCCCAGGCGTGTTCTCGAGTTGGTGAGGGACTCTGACCAGAATTCATACTTGCACGTGACCTTGAGTGTGACCTTGATCTCTGCAGGATTCCATGACGCGGGGGTCTCTCGTTACTGCGTCCATGTCTTCCAGCCGCTGGACGAGCACTGTTGGTCGTTCTTACACAGGCTGGTGTGGGGATAATGTGTGTATGCCGTAGTTTCTGTTCATAAGGTGACTTTGAATCTTGTAGTCTGAAAGGTGAGGTGAACTGTGGTTTGTTATAATCTAGGATGTTGAATGATTATATATAAATGTCTCACTTACCCAGCACTGGTGTTGTTTTCATACCGCTGGCATATGTATTCATCAATAAATTTTTTGTCAAAGTTACTACCTTGCTGGGAACTTGGTCGAAAACTCATATTTACATTGAGAGCAACCTGTTATCAGAAACCATGAAAAATGTAATAAAAAAATAATATAAAGATATTTAAAAAGATAAACTGAAAAAAGTTTAAATGTCACCATTTCAAAAAAGATTAATATTTCTATAAATATCTATTTATACCAAAAAATAATTCATTTATACATAATAATATATAAGCATGGAATAGTCAAATATAAATTATTATTACAAAAAATCAATCAGATGTAAAATTCATTATTTTGTCACAAGATCAATTTCATTCCAAATTGGGACAATTGTACAAAACATATGATTATAAAAATTCATATAAAAAAATAAATGTGTATAAAATTAAATTTCAAGGTGGATTCAAGGAATTTTAAGACATATTGTTTTAACAAAATTTAGGAGTTTTCAAGAGGGAATGGGAACCTTGGTAGGTTTAAGATTTTAAACTTATATTAATTAACATTTAATTGATATTAATGATATATTTTTGAATTGGGACCTTTAAAAAATGTTATATGCATATTAGGGCCAAAATATAGCCGGATTAATAAAATTACATAAAATTATAGTTTCAAATTAATTCGATTCCATTTTCAAAATAATGTTACAGACCAAAAATGTTGTGAATAATAAAACAATTTTCAAAATAATTTGAATAATTTACAAAATTTCTAATCAAAGACAATTCTTTCCTTATCAGAAGATTTACAGATATTCTAGTTTAACACCATAATAATTATCCAGACACAAATTAAATGAAATTGAACTATCTAAAAATTAAATTTCCCAGTTGTAAAAATATATACAAATCTAACATAATATATAAAAACAAATTAATTTTACATCTATTTATAAAATTGATCTAAAGTTAGTTGAAAATTTTTTAATTAGAATAAATTTATAAGCAATAATTTTTTATGAACTCATCACAATAAAATAACAATATATGAATAATAATTTTGTATTAAAGAAATAATTCTTAAAACAATTATTTAATAAAATAATATTTCAATGCATGTGTTAAAAATCGTGTCATATATTTAATTATGACATAATCTTTGAATTGTATGCTTTCACTTCCCTTCCTGATCTATTCATACAAAAGAAGAAATTCTTTAATATTAATACAATTTTTTTAAACCATATTTCAAAAATGTAATAATTCCAATTTTAAAGTGTATATGTAAAAAATCAATACTCATATTTTTGAATATTTGTTATTTGTCTACTTCTATTAATTAAGACAACATGAAATTTAGGTATTAAAGAATAAGATTTTGGATCTTTGAATACAAAAAATGAATGTAAATAAACAAATAATAAAATGAAATAATAATTTTATTAGGATAGTTTAAGGATAGAATTAGCAGATAAATCATTTATTTATATAAATAATGTTTTTATTGTTAAAAATACAAATGAAAATAGTATAGAGCATGTGTATTATTATATGAATTGAACAAAATCATCTTTATCATTAAATTAAAAATATAGTATAATAATTAAATAATTATGCATTCATATTTTTTTAGAACCAGATAAATCATATATTAAAACTATAAAAATTATAAAGCTATAGTTTATTTAATTTTTAGGTCATTACCTAATATTTAATCAAAATATATAAACATATTTTATTAAATATTGTAAATTTACTGAAAATGTGACTTGATTGAGATAATAAAAATTATTATTGTGGTGAACAATTTGGGGCTAACATTATTGATAAATTTGAAAGTGAATATTTTAGTTTGTTAAGATATTAACAGTTACATAATAAATGTTTTTTCTGTTTAAATAAATAAAATATAAATATATACATTTTTGTTTAAACCCTATCCATACAAGGGGGTGGAGAGAGAGGCATTCAGCCCCCTCCCCTCTCAGGCCAGATGGAGGTGGCCCAACCAACTTTTTGTACTTATATTTTTCATAAAATAAATAGTTTTTTGGTAAACAAAGATCCTATTAGAGCAATTTATTATATATGCTGTTTTGTAAATTTTTAGTTAGTTGTATGACATATTGTAATACTGAAATTTGAGGGGACTGCATGTAACAAAAATTTCCAATATTTCCAACAAATTATGTCATTTTTAGGTTGGATTTTTCAAAAATGAAAAATTTTTATGACATGTCAGTATACACTATGAGATGTTATTTAAGATGCTATTTGGGCCTTGGTCCTGATTTTAAAAATAAATTTCATGATTTTTTGGTTTTTATTACTTGCATTATTATTACATTTACGACACTGCTGATAACAGAGATGGCCAACAAATCCGCGAACTCTTTGCTGAGTTAGATATTGTGCAACACATAAATAAACCAACACATTCTTCTGGTCACATACTAGATCTTGTGTGCTCCAATCATGATCTAAAAATTGACAATGTTTGCATTTTACATATGAGCATTTCTGATCATCATTCCGTGAGTTTTTCTATCAACTGTGAACGTAAAGCACGAATTCGTTCAACTATTAATTTCTCACGACGACTGCGATCTGTGTCCATTCAAAAGTTCTCTAATGACATTACAACAGCCATTTGTTCATGTATTGACAAGCAAAGCACAATAGATGCACTAGCTAATGATGTAGACACTGCTCTTCTGCAAACTCTT
>JAUZNC010043213.1:0-17067 GCA_034780395.1 Vannuccia rotundouncinata | reverse complement strand
AAGGCGATTTAAGCATTGTCGTACGAACATTTTATCTTTCATCGTAAGAAGCTCATACTTACGAAGGTTTCGAGTAAGACCCCCAGGACTTTAATTATTTACATCACGGATATAACTAAATGTTAAAACCTATTGTAACTGAGTTATATGTTGTAGGACCCAGATAGCACCCATTCCTGATTATTTTAGATCAAAGTGCCGACTAACACATACTATCTAAAGAAATATCTTAGAATATAAACTCTCTTAAATATAATACCTATAAACTATATATTATATGTACGTAAATACTCAGTAATATATAAACAACAAACACTCAAGAATAAACTCACGAAATACTGAAAACTTTAGGAATTTTATGTACTAGTAACAAATGCAAAAAAACATAAATTACAAAAAAATTTCCCCTGTGTGAAGGACATGAGCGTTGAAGTTGTACACATTGAGACAAGACGAACCGGAAGTACATTCGAGATCTTCGTGGACATCGACGTGATTCGAGGTCAAATTCCCGGACTGTTGGCAGAGCTCGAGGACAAGGTTCAGACGATTATGTTCCAGACGATTGACTTAGCTGACGTTCCCGAAGGCCGTCGTGGAGCTCCGGGGCCCAGAGGAAAGCGGCTCACACGCCAGAGTAAGAGAGTCAAAGTTCCATCACAAATGTGTAATCGTCTTCTTAAAAGAACTTTTCAATGTTTTCAAGTTTAATTTTTAATTCAGACTTAAAACTTTGAAAATAATTTTTTTAAAACTTAACTAGAAACAGTTATCTTGAAATATTTCAATATCTTAAATGATCGATACCGGCCAATTGTCTTTAACTTTTAGTGACTGTGGATAAGCTCCCCTGGTTCCCACGACGCATTCACGAACTCGATAAAGTTTCCAATCGAGTTCTCATGTATGGCTCAGATCTCGATGCAGACCACCCGGTAACCAGTTATTGTTGACTGCAAGAATAAATAAATCATTTTATTATCAATGACTTATTGCATATTTTGACTGTGATATTTGTAAAATAAATCTCCTATTTCAGGGATTCAAAGATACTGAATACAGAAAACGAAGGAACATGTTTACTGAATTAGCTTTTAACTACAAACAGTAAGTGCATTCACATTTTATTACTCTACATGAAAGGTTAAAATTTGCATTAATAAATTGCACTTCTGCAAATATTTCCATTTATAAAATGTTACGTTAAAATTACCCAAAACATAATTTTGAATTCAAACTTTGATATAAACTTAATAAACCGAAATCACTTTAATATTTTTAATCAATTTTATAATAAATCAATATAGCTGTTTCAAAGTAAAAAAAAGTTTCAACATAGAAAATGCACCATTATTTAAAGTTTCGAATTGTCCGAAATTCTATTAATCCTTTAAAATTGATTCACTTAATTAACCGAAAGTCACCCATCAACAAAACATTTCAATTAACTGACCCTATTTGGAAACAAATCCGTAGTTTTTATTTGTTATTCTGATGTTTTGTTTAGTGGACAGCCCATTCCCAGAATAAATCACACAGAAAGTGAAATAATCACCTGGTAAGCGTTTTTAATTGCCTAAATATAATTTTATTAAAATTAGTAAATATCCATGATTAACATTATTTCTTGGATGTCTGCTGTAGGGGAAATGTTTATGGAGAATTGACAAAGTTGTATCCAACTTATGCCTGCAAAGAGTTCTTGGAAAACCTCCCACTGCTTCAGGAACATTGTGGCTACAGGTCGGGATAAGTATATGTCTAATATTATAACAGTATTAGAGAGTTTGATTAGCATTTGACAATGAAATCACTCTTGAAATGAGTCAAATTAACAATTTTAACTTCTAATGTGATTAATAATTAAAGTAGATAAAAATGTTGTTTAAAGATCGACATACATCTGTGCTTCTATATTTATTTTTTTAATTTAAATAAAAATGTATACAATTCATTCAAATTCACAGCTTATAATCGACTCTGGTCTGGATGAAATTCACATTTCACACTCGTGTACAAATAAGAGTAAAAAATAATTGAAAAATAACCACGAAGCTTATTTGTGTAAATTGTTAATCTAGATTTATACACTTTAATATACTCCCTAACAGTATAAGGTATGTGATAAATGTTTTATTTTAATACAAACTAATGAATCAATCCAGAATCAAAATATGGGACAGGGTTTTTAACCATGACTTAAAGAAAAATAAAATAATAATTTTCCAAAATTTATTCATTCTTTAAATTATGGCATTCAAAATATATATATTAATCTAACTGTTTATATAGATTAGTCTAAAATAAATGGCAATATTCAAGCTTACAATGTCTTAAGCTAGTTTTGATTAAGTATAAACCATGAATAAACCATGAATAAACTCATTTTTCAGAGTAGACAACGTTCCGCAACTGGAAGACGTTTCGAAATTTCTTAAAGGTAACTTTCATTGAAGCAAAACTGTTTAATTGAGTAGAATATTATTGCACATACGTGTTGACATGTTAGTAAAAATGTGCCACAATTAATCTGGCATCAATGAAGTGAAAATGTATGATTCATTTCGAATATTTTCGTTTCCTAGAACGAACCGGTTTTATCTTACGCCCGGTGGCAGGATATCTTTCGTCACGTGACTTCCTGGCTGGTCTCGCCTTTCGCGTGTTTCATTGTACTCAATACATTCGCCATCACTCTGATCCATTTTATACCCCTGAACCGTAAGTCCTTTGACCTGGAGTCTGTTCAAGTAAATAAATAAACAATTTATACGATTATTTACATTTTTTGTACAACTTAATCGATTGATGAATAGAGGAGAAATGATGAGGAGTAATATTCACACTTTCAAATGTCTTATAGCGACTGTTGTCATGAACTATTGGGGCACGTTCCACTTCTGGCAGACAACAGCTTCTCTCAGTTCTCCCAAGAGATAGGCCTGGCGTCGCTAGGCGCCCCTGATGACGAAGTGCAACGCCTGGCAACGGTCAGACTATTTTTTAAAATTATTGGAAGGATTTCATCTTTATAACCTTTTATAATTAAAGTTTGCAAGTAAAACAACTAAACAAAATAGTTTTCTTTAAAATCGTAATTATAGTTATAATCCCAATTTGTAAACTTTGACCCAGATCGAACATTGTATTTCTTTTACAGTGTTATTTCTTCACAGTAGAATTTGGACTGTGTCATCAAGATGGAGAACTTCGCGCGTATGGAGCTGGACTTCTTTCTTCCATTGGAGAATTGAGAGTTCGTTTATTATTTAATATCTGTTAGCATTATTTATAAAATTGTTGATTTCTAAATTAATTTTGTATAGTTTAAATTAAATTTCTAACGCATTGTAATAATTTTAATTCGAATTAAAATGTTGTCTGTTGCAATATGTTCAAATAATTTTTCAATTTTCGTATTTTTTAATAACAACTTTATAAACATTGTAATTTTTTCAATGTTTAATTTTTTTCATATTCTTGTTAGATAATTTTAAATTTTAATTAATTTTTTTCAGCATGCTCTAAGTGATAAAGCAATAATTTATCCATTCACTCCAAAAAAAGTCATTGAACAAACATGTTTAGTGACAACATTTCAGAATGCGTATTTCTATTCACCAAGTTTTGAAGACGCAAAGAAAAAAATGAGGTTAGTTTACCTATATTGTGTCCTATTATATATTATACCTATATTTTTAATCAATTGGAATTGATTAAAAATTTTAATATTGTATAAAATATTAAATTTTTCAAAACAGAATTTTCTAAATATTAAATAACACATATTTTTACTACTTACAATTTGTAACTAGTATGAACATTTAGTTACAATTATTCCTAAATATGATTTCAGAGAATTTGCAAAAACAATTCGACGCGGATATGACGTTCGTTACAATCCTTACACACAGTCAGTGGAGCTACTCGATAATGGACAGACCATCTCAAACATGGTCAATGAAATGAAAGGAGAACTTGCCATTGTAAGTGGGGCATTGGCTAAAGTGACACATTTTGAGAATGAACAACGGCAATTAAGGACAAAATGTCAATGATTGGGCTGCTGACATGCTAGACTAATTAATGATTTGTGTGAAAAATTATTTATTATTGTGAACATACGATAATTATTTAACGTTGTGTATTGTTCATTTATCTTTCAGTTATTGATATAATTGTTAACTTTTTGTGTTTTTTTCTGAATTAATAAATGTATTTAATATATTTGTTCTTTGTTGGTCCTTTTAAAAAGATTTTTTACTAATTTTAAAATAATTAATAACAAAAGAAATATGAATTGCTACAATGTCTATATATCAATTATTCGGATTAACCTAACTATCTTAAATACAGCAAAATATATTTGATTACATAAATATCGAAGAGGAATATCTATAGAATGGAAAAGAGGTTATCACAAAGAATGTAATAGTTAGTAAAAGATATAAAGTAGATGAAGACATGTTGGCAACTTGTAATATTAACGAAGACTACGATTAAATCATATTATAATGAATCGCATGACCAGGAAATGCAGAATAAATGAAACGGTAGTCATTTCAAGTCGTTGATCGATATTAGAAGTTATTGTTCACCATTTTTCATAATATGGTAAATCAATTGGAGTTGTATTCATCTATAAGCATGAATCTAATAAGTGTTACATGTTTGTTGGCTTGGTACATCAATAGTAATGTCTACAAATAATACTTCTTATGGATTTTTCTTAATTAAATAATTCTTCTTTCACTTGTAATTTCTATCAATAAGTAATGTCTACAAATAATTGTTTTTATGGATTTTTAAAATATGATTATTTTTTTATTAATTTGTTAATTAATAAAATTTACATATAATTAAAAACAAATGTTTTTTGATGTTGAAAACTATTTTTTTTATTCATTGTTCGTTAAATAGATTATTACGTACATATTACTAGCAGATTCTTCTGGTATTTGACTTATGAAATTAACATACACACAAATATTTGTTT
This sequence comes from Vannuccia rotundouncinata, assembly GCA_034780395.1. Lineage (NCBI taxonomy): Eukaryota > Metazoa > Platyhelminthes > Proseriata > Coelogynoporidae > Vannuccia > Vannuccia rotundouncinata. Next base: position 12,071 of record JAUZNC010043213.1, on the reverse strand, counting down.
CAAAATATGTTATAATGTCATCTGAATAGTTTTTTATTTTTTTTTTTATTATAAGGTGTAATTTATCTATACACTCCGCTCACAAATAATAGATGTAATTTTCGCATGATAGCACACACAAGGCAATTTCGAAATTTGTATAACCGAATTATACCTTTCTTTAATAAACAAGTTGAACTATTAATTGATAAATTATTGGCAAGTAATCCATACTGGACATTCAAAGATTAATTTCAGTTAATTTTCTAATCTGGTTATTCCCTTGCTATAATATTTGATAATAATTAAAGAGAGAATCACATATAAATTAAAACGACTTTAATGTGGACACATTAAATTAGTACAAGTAGAATGAGATTTATGACAATAATCAATAAAACATTTATTAACAGTGAAGAGATGAATTCAAGGGAACACAATCCTCCCTTTTGAGATGTGATATTAATAATAGCATGAATACTTTGTAAATAGGTTGCCCATACACTGCATTTAATAACAAAACTAAATACGTAATTTGTACTGTAATGTAAGAATAAATACACAGAGAAGGGGAGAGCTAAAGAAACACGCAGACGAGAGATACAAGAGATATCGTTTAGCATGATTCGACCCCCAAGAGTCAGTTTGAAGATTCATTGCTACTAAGCATTGTTTGGAGACCGGTGGTTGGACAAGAACGTTTATCAACAAAAGAGCAAAGTACCACCGGACGCCCATTAAATTAATGACAATGTAGAGAAGAAAAACCACAGATACACAGAGACATGTCTAACTTTATAATTTTAATTATACGAAATTATTCCAAAACAATTTTCAAAAAAGTCGTACATAATTTACACAAGCATTAGACAAAAGTTTTAGACTTTAAAAAGAATTATTATACTGGAATTAGGCAAGGCAGGGAGCTCTCCAAATGTTGATGATCGATGTACAAAGTTCTCATTAAGAATTGATAATGTTTGTTAGAGAGGAGAGCTAAAAGTCTTCATCATCGTCATCATCATCGCTAGTGACAATGATGCGCTTGTTGTTGCGGGCTTTTCTCTGTGCACGACCTCCATTTGTGGAGCCTCCAGCCCTTCGCGAAGTAGACCCACGGGTGCGACTACCCCGTGAACTTCGACTAGCCGTGTCGTCTGCAGGGAGAGAGGCCATCGTGGTTAAAGGGGTGTGCAAAGGGGGCGATTAAATATTTACATTAAAAGAAACAAACTTGATAAAATAAAACTTGCAAGAATTAAGATATTATTTAATTATAAATGCTATTTGTAGAAGGAAAACAATTTCAACTAACAATAAAGAAAATTATAAATTGTTTAATTTAAAAATGATAAAATAGACTAAACAAAACATCGTTTGCCAAATACAACAGAATACCTTTCCATGTGAGTCTCCAATAATGTTGCTGAGGTAAATAGACTGCAAGATTGTTCGACATTAATAATCAAATGTAGACAATCAGATTATATTGTTTTAAAATGGTAGGTTATGTGGATACACACATTAAAACATTGATTATTTCCAGTGGATTATGTAGCCATCGTTTAACTCAATAAATGTTAAAGAATGGTTTTAGAAAAAACGAATTAGACCAGGTTATCATATTAGAAAAAATTCCGCCAAATCACAAACATGTAAGTATTGAGCCACCACAGTTTTAAATTACACAATAATTTAAAAACATTTAAATTGTGTTAATTTCAATCATTCATGAGGGATGAACATTATTGTAAAATAGTTTGATTTATCTGTCTTGCAGAATTGAAAGAAGTTGAATTGCAATTACCTTTATGTTACAAAAATTCTAAAAACAAAATAAATTCGAAGTCAATATTACAGAAATAATTAAAAATTTAAAACAATGAATATTTCAATTAAAGAATTCGCGGTTAAATAACAAAAATAATGAAATAAACTACTATAAAAAGCAGCTGGATTTCTAATGGATCAACTTACCATCCTCGTCATCACTTGCTCGGCCACCAGCATCCATCGTCTCCTCATCATCCCCCTCCACATCATCCTCCTCTCCTTCGTCTCCTTGTTCCAGTTCTTCCAGCCTCTCGCGAGCATTCGTAAACACCGACTGCAACACTACAGAATCTTCGAAGATCTGATGAAAAATAACAAGACCGTCGAACACACGCCGGGTATATTGAACCAATCAGTGACAAAACTAACCAAACTTCCGTCCATGTTGTAGGTCTGAGCATTCTTGCAGAGCAGCATGACGTCAGTCTCGAGATCATCAATGGATCGATACTTGCAGTCCCTGATCTTCACCTTGATTCTGTGGAAGTCCATGGGTCGTTTGATCACCTCGTAGTAGTCGGGAAGTTCCTTGCGTGTTGGCAACCTGGTGAAGGGTTCGCTCAGCACACGCTTGTCTCTGTGGTAACAGGGAGCATCCGGCAATGGATTATTATACAAGAAGAACAGCTGTTGATGAAAGGATGCACTCACTTATCCTTGTAGTCAATGACAATGTCGAGCAACCGCTGCATTCTGCGCATCATTCGAGCGGACACAGGCACCCTGTCTCCAGCAACACTCGAATTGGCGCTGGCTGGTGGCCGGCCACGTCTCTTCTTGCTGACAGCCCAACTGCTCCCCGCCTCAGAACTCGCGTCGTCACCACCCCCGTCACCATCTGCACCCCCTCCGCGCTTCCTCTTCCTCTTATTGGTCACCTTGCGTTGTCTCTGGCGTTCTTCCTCTTCCTCCAGAGTTCCATCGTCGATTGCCTACCACAATTATATCGAGCATTGCTGTTATCCTAATGTAATCCTAGCGCAACTCTGAGAAGGTGTTTGTTACCTTGAGGAACTGTTTATCAGTGAGAGCATCCGAGTAGTCCACCTCCTTGCGCTGCCTCTTCTCAAGATCCTCCTTGCTCTCCTCAAACAGACTCTTTTCCACCTCGACGTCGTCCCTGATGATCCAGGCCGGCAGGTCTCTCTCTGTCAAGAGTCGATTCTTCCGGTGCGCCTTCTGTGATTCGGCCATCTCCCGCTCAATGTCCATCGCCTGGTAGCGCTCAAACTCCTCCTCTGACCGGGCCAGCATCTGGTTGATGGTTTCGTCGTCAGGGGACTCGTCTTCACTTTCGTCATCTTGATCGTCCTGCTCGAGCAACGCCTGCACACAGGAAACGACGGAGGAGAACGAAACAATTATTTTAAATAAATTTTATTGGAAATAAAAAAGCTATCTTGATCAAAGTGTTCCATAAATTTAACATTTAGGTAAAATAATCAGCATAAAAATGTATGGAATACACATAGACTAACAAAACTATAGACTTCCCACCTTCATTATACACTTAGGTTAAAACAACCTGCCGGTTAAACTATAGATTTGTCGACAATAATTATTGGTTTTCTGCATTAAGCTTGGAATATACATTTCACATAGACATTATATATCTATACTTTTATGGTTATATAGTGTAATGTCTATGACATTTCAATAATAAAATCAATAATTAGTATCGACAAATTTATATTAATAATATAGCGTTATCGATTATTTATCATTTGTTAGTCTGTGGGAATACGTTGTCTAACTTACCTTGAGAAACTGTTTTCTCTCAACACCGGTAGACTTTTGATCAAACATGCCGGCTTGGATAACCTTCTCGTCAACATTAAGCTTGTACCGGGCTGCAGCGAGGATCTTCTCCTCCACAGAATTGACCATGATCAGTCGAAGAACTCGCACCTCGTTCTGTTGGCCGATACGATGGGCTCGATCCTGCGCCTGCAGATCCTGATGCGGATTCCAGTCCGAGTCGAATATGATGACGGTGTCAGCCGCCTGAAGATTGAGTCCCAAACCACCCGCCCTGGTCGAGAGGAGGAAGATAAAGTAGTCCTCTTCAGAGTCGTTGAACTTGACGAGAAGGTCTCCACGGTCTTCGGACCGGGTGGTTCCGTCAAGTCGGAGGTAGCGGAAGCCCCGCCAATCGAAGTAGTCCTGCATGATGGTCATCAGACTGGTCATCTGACAGAAGATCAGGATACGATGGTTGCAGGCCTTCAGCTTAGGCAGAATGCGGTCGAGCAGCTCGAACTTGCCGGAGGCCCGGTAGAGGTCTGCACCGTCCAACGTCATGGTCTCGGGGTTGATGTGTTCCCCCATCGCGCTCTCGATGTGTTGGAAGATGAAGGGATGGTTGCACAACTTACGCAGTTGCATAATTGTGTTCATGAGGACCCGGGTTCCACCACGACCCTGTACAGTGTTATTGAAACCAGATTAACTATGACAAATACCAGGTTGAATACCGGCTGGCTACTGACCTTGTTGTCCTTCTCAGAGCCATCGGTGAGGATGACGCCCTTGGTCTGCATGTGCTGATAGAGGACACGCTGCAGGGCAGACATCTCACACTTGATGACATACTCCACCTTGTCCGGCAGCTGGGACTCCACTTCTTTCTTCAACCGACGCAGTAGGAAGGGCCGAAGGACTTTGTGCAGACGACGAATAATCAAGAGGGTCTCTTCTTGGTTCAGCTCCACCTTCACAAGAAAAGGTTGACGTCTTGTTACTTTATTCCGACATACTAGACAAGAGTACACGAAAACTAACCTTCTCTCCGCTAGATGCAAAGGGGGCATTGAACCACTGCTCAAATGTGCTACAACTTTGGAAGATATTCGGCAGCAGAAAGTTGAGCAGTGCCCAGAGTTCGGGCAGTTTGTTCTGCAGTGGTGTACCCGTGAGCAGGATACGGTTGGGTGCATTGTAGTAGGTGTTGAGAATTTGAGTCAGTTTACAATGGTGGTTCTTCATACGATGACCCTCGTCAATGATCATGTACTTCCACTTAACCTGAATATGAAAGGCTGGGAGTTAAGCGAAACTCGATCTTTTGGATAATTTTATCCGGAGACCTACCTTGGCCAGAGCAGCCTTGTCTTTCATGATGTATTCGTACGTGGTCAACAAAACGTTGAATTTGTTCAACTTGATTTGGGACCAGAGGGCTTTCCGCATTGCTGGTCCACCCTTGTACATCACCTTCTTCACGCTGGGGCCCCACTTATCAAACTCCATCACCCAATTGGACATTGTCCTGTAAATATACAAACAAAGGAAAAAAAAGTTAATTTACAACCTGTCAGGACTATTTAATTTTAAATAATTATGAAAGCCGAATAACTCACGAAAGCGGAACGATGATAAGGAATGGTCCGTTCACTTTCTTCTTCTCCATGAGATAGGTAACAAGGCCAATGGTTTGAATAGTCTTACCCAAACCCATTTCATCGGCAAGAATTCCATTCAAACTGTTGTTATACAGCGATACCAACCACTCGAGACCTTTGAGTTGGTACTCTTTGAGCCTTCCATTAATCAGGATTGACGCCTGTGACTTTATTTCTTCGCGAACAGAGTGAACAAGGGTGTAGTAAGACATCTCCGCAGAGGACTCTCGCTTATATTCGTCGTCTTCTGTACCCACGTGAACCGTTTCCTCTTCTTCCTCCTCCTGCTGTACTTCCATTGGTTCTGTATCGTCCATAATATTGAATACACCCTGCTCGTCTTCAATCGTAGGCATCACCTGCCAGCCTGGGTGCTCTTCAAACCAACTCTCCAGTTCTGCAACAAAGGGTGCCATGTTTTCAATTAAACGCTCACTGGTCGTTGGGTTGAAAACAGGAACGCGAACACTGGCGGCGGCTTCGTGGTTGTCATTCATCTGATGTTGTTGGTATAGATTCAGAGCGCGAGACATAGTGCTGGCTTGTGCTTCTTTTCGTTGTTCTGCGATTTCTTTTCGTTTTCGGGCAAGCACTTCTTTTTTATGCTTCTTAACGAGCTTTGTTAGATTGCCTACATATTCATCAGTTTGTGAGAGCAGATAGTGGAGACGCTGGTCCTTCTTCTTGTCAATAAGTCGCCGATAACCTTCTTCATCCTCTGCCATAAGACGACGCATACGTTCGCGTTCAATTCGTTCTTGTTCCTTTCGTCGGTCGCGCTCCGAGTTAGCTTTATAGTTCATTAGAGCTTTGTTCACCTTGTTGATCTTACCGCTAATATTACGATGATATTCTCTGAATTCCTTAGCGTGTGTCAAAACAGCATTAAGAAATTCTTGATGCTTCTGACGACGCTTCTTTTCCTGATCATGTTTCATTTGTTTTTCTAACCTCTCTGTGAACCTAGCTTCCCTTAACGACTGCTTCTTTGGACGACGATATGCTTTAACATTCAATGCTGTTTCTAAAGTTGTATCACGCCTCATCGAAGCCACAATATCCTGACGTAACTGCCGCTGGAAATTTACTAATCTCAAAGCCCTTAATTCGATTTGTAAGGAGGCTCTCAGATCAGGACTAACAGAAGTCGACAAATTAGTTAATTCATTAATTCGTTGTGTCATACGAGCTTGAATTCTCAACTCGCGTTCTTTAAGAAGTTCAACTGGATCTAGACCCAGTGGTTTCTGAATGGGCATAATTCGATTCTTGCTTGATGGATTCATGCGCATTTCATTCATGGCTGCTGCATTCATCTGTTGGGGATGTTGGATATACTGTCCAGGCTGTTGTTGCATGGTTTGGTTCGGTTGTACCTCCATTGGGGCGCCTTGATTTGGTTGACCCATTTGTGGATAGCCCCGTTGTTGCGGAGGCGGTATATTTACAGGTGGAGCCACTTGCTGGTTTTGCATGAATGGTTGACTTGAAGTCGGGTGCTGCTGAGGCATCATACCAGGAGCATTCGGTGGTGCTGGACGGGAGCGTCCTTCAGCTGCCATCAGTATATTCTCGGGGATACGCTGTGATTTTGATAGCAGCTTATAAGCATTTATCTGAGCTCTTAATTGTAGCAACTGATCCTTCATGAATGGTATACTAATTGCTTGAGGCTGCTGACCTCCTGGGTTCATATTGGGTTGATTGGGAGCCGACGGAGGCTGGTCAGATGGTTGTGTGTTTGATTGAAGGGTTTGTTCACCAGCCAAAGGTGCTGGTTGTGGGGGTTGCTGGGAGTTGCTAGGTAGTTGCTGAGTTGGCTGAGAGTCCATCGGTACTGATGATTGAGATGAAGTCGGTACCACAGGCTGTTCAACTGCAGCTGAAGTTGTAACAGCTGGAGTTTGTAACTCTGACTGAACTGGCTGTGTGGTAACGACAGTTGAAGGGGGTAGTGTAGTTGAATTCTGTCCAGGAAAAGGTGCTGCCTGGGGCATAGGTTGTGTTACTTGTGGAACTTGGGTAGGGTTTGTAACAGGATTCGGTTGTGCAGGTGAGCCCCCAGTTTGCATTGGAGAAGGAGTAGACTGAGACATCCTGCAAATAATGAAAAATATTAAAAATTAATTAAAGAATGGATGGATATATACAAATGTATTATGGTATTTATAATTGTATAAACAGAAATAGATTCATGATTTGAAATGTTAAATATTTAAACTCATTCATATACAGTGAAACCTGCTCATTATGTATAAGTACTCTGGGAATGGAATATCATAAGTGAATCTATGTATTTAAATATGTATTAACATGTATGAAATCAACAAACTATTTAAATAGCAATTTGCATACAAACAAAATGGGAGTGGAAAAATTATACATTATAAGAGTGTCTATGTATTAAGCATGTACATAATAAGTGGGTTCACTGTAATATACAGTAGTAAATGAAAGTAAATGATAAGAAACACAGAATCAATTTTATGTGCCCTTAATCATTGTATGTTCTGATTCGACTTTTGAATTTGTTGAGTTTATCTTTTGCCAATTTGACTATAATAAATCTTGACAACCCTTTTTATCTTTTCCAAATTTATCATTTTTGATTTTTCATTGTATTCTTCTGTTCCATGTACACTTAAAAATGTTCTGGTCATCCAGGTGAAAGCCATACTTTGTCCTTGCTAAGGAAGTATAAGCCAGCAGTATGGAGTCAATGACCACCTTGGATGCATTTGTGGACCAGGCTTCATTCTATCTGGGATAAATTATTCACTCAACCTTATCTTCAGGGATGAGATTATGGTTTAGTCAAATCCACAAAAAAATTGGAAGACTTGATTATCAATCAAGGGTATGGCTATGTTTAAGCGTAGCTTAAACAATCATCTTTATTGCAATGAGATTTTTTGAGGTTTTAAGACCTAGAATGCATCTAAGGGCATATAGAATCCTCAAATATTGATCTGAAGATCTACAAAATGAGTTGTTTTTGACTGTGCAGATTATGTTTTTTTAAGGTAATTAGGTACAAGGCTCATGAGTATGGGGAGAGATCACAAAATATAACTGTAAATTTAGAAATTCTGAGGGATTTTTAGTGACCCCCATACCCCCTATTTGTTAACCCTGATTTAGACAAATTGCAAAAATGATCATTATCAGTCTGAAATCTGCAGAATTCTGTGGAAGAATCTCATCCCTGAATCTTTCACTAGTAAAATTGTTGTAATATTGATACATATCAGATATATCCAATATACAATCATGAAAATCATATATTGTCATGGAATGCAGGATAATGTGGCTAATAATTTGAATGTACAGTCAAGTCCACTTAAATATTGAATATTCAGTTATATCAAACTAAAACCTAAGTCCTGATTAAAATTCTATTAAAACTATAACCAGAATGATTGCTTATATCAAAATCACTTATATCAAATACATTCTGGTGCACAAAATATACTTTTGTATGTTTATATCAAAGTCTGCTTTGTATTTCAATTTTATACAGCTGGGTACACAATATGATTCCAACAATACAGCATACAGTAAGTATTGAATGAGGACAAAAAGTTATTAGGTAGGTATAATGCGATCTCTTTTAGTGAAGCTGCTGGCGTGGTAAGAGGGGGAGAAGAATGCACTTTTGGTATCTTATATTGGTAATGCATATTAGTATCATCCAATCAAAAGACCTTGGATACAATATTTAGTCATAAATAGTTCTGAATATTATATAAGTATGCAGACTAGGAGAATGTAGGTACATAGATTTGTATTATTATCACTCCAAAACATTTAGTACCTATACTTATTTTATATACCAAATCTACAAACCATGTTTAATAAAGATACATTATGACATGTACTATTTTAAAATGTCTTCATACATTTTTTCTTGAAAACCTCTTATATCAAAGTTTGGATATATTGAATATTTATATAGGGTCCATTGAAATTCAATATAAGTGGACTTAACTGTATATATAAGAATTTCATTTTATATATAATATTGTGGTCTTTGGATACACACCTTTCATTTTTTCTTATTAATAAATATATATGTATAAGGGCAGCATACATGGAGGATGGCTATATACCATCCTCCATTCCATTCTTTTATATGCCATATGTTTTAGCATGGAGCTATATTATTTTATGTATAAATTTATGATGTTATGCAGGACAGGAAAATTAAGGAGCTCATTTTTATATATAAACAGACCTATCTGCATTCAAAGAGTTTATGCCATAATATAAATTAAATCAAAGAATTTTTTTTAATTAATTATTGTTTAGCACCCCCCCCCCCTCTGTGAATGAAATAATAATAATAATGCAAATAAATACTGCCACATACCTTAAAAGAAAAATGTCCATGGTTTTTACATGTAATTTAATTATCATTAAATATTTCATTTATCTGTGATATATATGCAGCATTAATATGTCTTAGGTTGGATGGAATAGAGATTGATATTTATAAATATTTCTCCAATTTAACTAGTAAAAGATAGGGTTGGGTATATAATGTAGGCTGGATACCACTGGATATATGTTAAGACAGGTTGTGTAGCAGAAGCGAATTTGTACAGTTCATGAATGGCATGTACCAACAACAAATTAACCATTTGTACCAACAACGAATTTAAAAAAAATATATATTTACATATTATAGCAACTAATTATTTTGTGATGTCTATATATTGTACTGTAATTAATTTATTTTCAATTTTAAGTCAATATAAATTTATATTTGTACCAACAACAAATTTTAAATAAACTAAGATTAACATAATTATGACATATGACAACAAATGATTATTTTTCTAAATCTATTTTGAAAATATTTTTATCAAACAAATTATTTATTGAAATATTTAATTAATTTGTATATCAACAGGAATTTTATGTCAACCTGTGGTATATTTGTTGGGTGTATTTTACAAATCTGTACTTATTACTAATATGAGCTGTGCAAATTACAAATTTATATATTATTTTAGTGAATTTGACTGCTTTATGCTGATTTAAAAAATAATAATTCTATTACAAATAATATCTTGAACATATATATTTTTGTTTTGCTTGCTTTTATTGAATTCATTTTATTCAATATTTTACACATTACTGTTTATTTTTGTAAATTTTACTGCTTTATATTAACTTAAAATTTGATTATTTTATTAATTTTATTTAAAATAATGTAGGGTTTGTACACAAAAGTAATCCCAAAATTCACAAACTTTTTAAGACCAACTTAGAGATTTTTTAAAGACCTTTTTTGATCAACAAAAAAATCCTTTTTGTTTGAATGGCTGCCAAAACACCCCTATGCTACAGTCAACAAATTATTTCAAAAGCATTTGACAGCATATTAAATGATTTCATTAATTTTTCAATAATAAATAATTACAGTAAAACCTCTGTTAATGGATGCCTTTACTGAATATACATTTTAATAAGTTTAATAAAGAAATAAAATAGAAATAGAAATAAATTAAACTAGGAAAAAATTTAGGAGCATAAACAAAATTTAATTTTCTGCAGTATAAATATTGTGCTTAGTCCTAACTAATGACAGCTCAGCATACCAGGATTGCTTATTCCCTGCATTCTAAATACTGTGCTTAGCCCTACCTAAATGACAGCTCAACACCCAGTCCCCCAGTCCTGGGCCGAGTTGTCTTGTTACCATTTAAACACTTGATGAAAAGAAATAAGTCACAATAATAAATGAATTATTGAATGCAAAACATTAACTATATAATGACTACCAAAAAAACAACACCACAAAAATTCCCAAACTTTAACAGATTTCTTTCCCTTTCCTATTTTTTACAAACTTTCCAGGGCCTATATTTTTATGTTTTCAAAACATTCCCAAATCTTTCCAAACCATATGAACCCTGTGATAAATGATATAAAAGTGCAGGTATATAATTTTGATTTTTCTTATAAATTTTTTTGAAATCAATTGGTTATTTGCAGTGCATATTAGTAATAAGCAGATTGGTAAAATGTGCCAAACATAATTGTTGTTGGAACAGCCAATTTATTGTACTATCAACAAATATACAATCAATAGGTAGACATAAAATTGTTGTTGACATGTGAAATGATTTAATATTTTAATAAATAATTTTTATAAATATTTTTAAAATAGATTTAGAAAAATAACTATTTACTGTCATATGTTATAATTATGATCTTATAGATTATTATATTCTTAATTATCTGACACAACCTACAACCGTTTACCCATAACAATAAACCAAACTCGATACTTAAGATTATAAAAAAAGATGCATAAACTGCAGTATGAAATTTAAAAAACGTAATTAAAAATATTGATGGAATTAGTAAGAAAAATATATATTTTAATACATTTATAAGTAAATGACTCCTTAACACAAAGCAATGGAAGCCGCCATGATACCTATTAAAAATAGCGCCTCTTTTATTTTAAATAATTAATTGAACTAAATTAATTCTTTTAACTATAAAATTAAAAATTATTTTTAAAATGGAAAAGTTCAATAATTATTAAACCATTAAGGGGCTGTCCGATAATGACGTCACGCAAATTTTGGCCCTTTTTTACCCCCTCCTCCCACCCCTCATCACGCAACGTCACAAATTTCCAAACCCCCTAAAAAATTACGTCACGTTAGTGCTCAGCCCCCCCCCCCCCCTAGATAAATACAACGAAAATTTACAAGAAACCGAGTACTATAAATATTTACACATAATTGTAAATACACCAGTAACTCACCTTTACAAAACTTTGAATATAATATTTGAATATAATGTTTTACTATAATAAAAACAATAATTATATAATATAAA
>JAUZNC010043212.1:6430-57388 GCA_034780395.1 Vannuccia rotundouncinata | reverse complement strand
CAGAATTTTTCATCCCTACTCATAATTAAAAATTTCCTCTGCTTATAACAACTATGCCTTATTTATAGCAGTCATTATTGTGCATATTACCTAAATAAAATAAGAGAAACTATAGCTATTATAGTTCTTCACACTATATTTAATTCAGATTGTACATATGTTTTGTTGCTGTTAATCATGTTTTCTATGTTATTGTCAAATGTGTGTATTATGTATGTGCTTCATTGACCTGTCTTATTATGATTTGACAGAATCATTCTTTATTTATTACATATGCACATACTTACAATATGTATTAGCATTACATCAATTTTGGGATTCCTTAGGTATAACAAACATATTTTTATAGCCCCTTCAATTTTTGTTATAACCTGATATACTGTATCAGAAATTACATATCAGGCCTCCCACTGAACTTAAAAATGTACATTTTTGAAAGGAAAATGTAAAATGATGGGTAATGATACAGTTTTATGTGAAAAATCAGTGTAGTAAAATTGGAAACTAGAAAACCTAAAAATTCACCTCAGACCTAATTAATTTTAATTTAGAATTGGAGGCCTGAATATATCAAAAAAAATAAATAAAATGATCCTTGAATTTGAAATGAGTAAAAGTGTTAGAACCCTGATAATAAAATTATCACAATTTCCTATTATAGTGTATAGGTAATTAGCATATTTTATAATATGTCAGTCACTAATAATAATCACTAATTTCCTATCTCTTGAATGATGCATTTCTTTTGACTTGGGTTTCTAAGATTGGTTAATTTCTCTTTAAAAACTACATTTAAATGAAGAATATTATACCTCTAAGTTCTCATTTAATTATAACATAACAAAACTAATTAAAATTCTAATACATTGAAAGCAATATAATTAATATGTTTAATACAGGATTCCCACATAGCATAGAAATCATGGAATTTAAAGTAGCATGAAAAGCATGGAATTCAGAAATTTTTGCCTAAAAGCATGGAATAAGCATGGAAATTAGAAAGAGTGAAGAAATTTTCAAAAAGTAGCATTTATTAGACTCTAATATTTTTATATTTTTTTTTCAGATTTTTGATATTCATATATAAGAATTAGTTAACAATAGTTCATCTTTATATGTAAAGTAACATTTTTTGATATTCATTTGAGTATTTTTATACATTATATTATTTAGGTAATTGGGGATGTATATTATGTAAATGTAGAGAGCATTGAATTTATTTGAAAAGCATGGAAATTGAAATCAAAAAACCTGTGGGAACCCTGTAATACCACATATTCATGATACTGTAATAATTTAATGATTATGGTGCCACTAAATATATATTTAATATAAACAAATTGGCAGCATTCTAGTAAGCTATGTCCTATGTTCTTAAACACATAAACACTAATATAACATTGTCTAGATATATATATATATATAATTTACAACATACCATGTATCTTGCCACAATGAAATATATGTTATAATAAATTTTATTCAGTATATAATATATAGATGTTTGTAAGTATAAAAACATAGCACATCATTGATTACATGCATATAGTTTAGGATTTTTTGTAGCTTTTGATAATTTTATTCCTACTTGACAGTTACATCATTAATGTCATATAGAAATGGAATTTATATTTCCTATTATATTAATAATTTATTTTAGTAAATTAATTTATTTCCATTTGATGATAATATTCACTCTAAATTAAAAAAATTATCAGGTTTGATATTTTTATACAAATATTATTAATTAATAAAATGCATATGTAATGTAATCAATATTACATAATCAAACTTGTTACATCAACATCACCTTAGTTTATACATTACAAATTAATTATAATATTTAATAATTATACACAGTAATTTTAAAGTATATTTTAGTTATTCATCACATTTGCTTATTTTAATTTATATTTGAATTTATATAAACCGATTTACAGTATGACATTTTATAAATTTTATTTTATTATTTCAAAAGTTATTTGTACTTTTTAAAATGTAATTAAGGTTATATTCTTATTTCTTACAGATATGATCATTCGCATTTTCTACCTTTTGCTGTTATTACCCATAATTTCTTCTTCTTCATCTACAAGTAAGTCATATTTTATAGTAATACATTTCCCTAAAAAATATAATCTGTATTTATCAGGGTTAGTTCCAATGCAGACTTGAATTTGACATTTAAATTCTTTTCAAGATTCCAAAATTTTTTGATTTTATAAGACCGTAAATTTGAAATGTAATTTTTTCAAGACACTAAAAAATTTGAAGATATGTGCATACAAACCCTGTATGCCATATATTTATAATTATGTATTGGTTCTAATTATCAAGTTTCAGCCATAGACATTTTATATCTATACTTTAAATAGATCTGCAATCTAAGATTTATGCATTTAAAATTCCTAGCCAGCGTTTTAGTCAAAAAACTTCAATTTGATTAGTTAATTTAAATTACAGGAAAATTACTTGACTTTGATCAATTTGAAGTTATTTACTTTTTTGACTATCACGACAGCTAAGCATTTAATTTTAGATTGTAGATCTACTTGTTGTTACAGTGTAATGTCTATGGTTTCAGCTGAGACGACTAATTTTGTGCTTTTATATATTTTTGAAACCATGATATTATAGATACTATTACCAATTCTAATTGTAATTTGATATGTACGATTTGATAGACTTGCATATTCACTTATTCTTAACTTTAGGTTGTTCTCAAAATCAGTTCAAATGCAACAGCTATAGTTGGAAACAGAATAGTTGCATTCCATTAACTTCCTTATGTGATAACGTTTGTAATTGTCTTATGTGTGAAGATGAACATCTATGCAATGCCCCAAGTTTGTACTTTTTATATTATTTGGAATTTTGAGTGGAATTTTATTTAACACATTTCATATTCCAATTGCTGTAGTTCGTTCGTGTAACTACAATCTCAACGCAAGCATGTACGGCTTGATTACAAGTCCCCGATTTCCAAGTTCCTATGTCCGTGGTCAGCAGTGTCGCTGGCTGATACAATTGGGTTACTACAGTCAGGTTGAACTGCGCTCGCTATCCTTCTTGCTTCCACAAGGAGACAGTCTCATAATTTATGATGGAGCCAAAACCTCCAGCAAAATTTTAGGTATGTTAACAAAATATTACTAATTATCAATAATTCAGAATTTTAAAACAATTTTTTAAAATTCCAAATTGATATTTCAAAAATTTATTTTATAATCCTCACATTTGAGTAATACGATGTTTAAATTATTATTTTTGGAGATATTTATCATTGAAATAAAATATGTTTTATGCATTTGTTCTAAAATTAATGCCACTTGATAAATGATCTAGGCGAGTTCGGTTCAACGAGTAGGATAATCCCGAAACTGACCAGCTCCACCGGCTCTGTTCTTGTTGTTCTTCGATCAAAAAGAACCTCACGATCCTTTTCGCCCTATTCTTTCTTTCAATCTAATGTGAGTGGAGCATTGATTCATCATCGTTATTCCAGTCGACGTGGGTCAGCTATAATCTGTCCATTGCACTCCTATTGCAGGGATTCAACCTCACTTACCAGATGCGAGGGGAGTGTTACCCCGGACTGCAGCGGTCTTGTGGCGAACGGGACCTCACCTGCTACGACGTGTTGCGCGACCGCTGTACCGGGACCTGGGAGTGTCCAGTATCTGGAGCCGATGAGCTGGGATGCGGTGTTTGCAGTCGTAACCAATTCTACTGCCCGGAGGAGCGCTCCTGTTATACTCGCCGGCAGCGCTGTGATGGAAAGGCGCAGTGTCGCAATTTACATGACGAAGTAGGATTCAGCGTTTTATTTTTCATTTCAAGTTTTAAACTGTTTGACCGACAGTTAAAATATTTTAAAGATAGTCTCGATATTTTAGTTTTTTGTGCAATTTTGTGTTTATAAAACTGTTTGACTCGAAATGTTGCATCTCAATATCCCGTGGTTTCTAGTTAAAATGTGACCATGTGCATTGCGGACCGCACAACGGCACCTTCCTCTGCAACACTGGACAGTGTATCTTCGAGTCCTGGCGGTGCGACGGGGCGATCGACTGCACCGACGGCAGTGATGAAGTCAACTGTCCCATTAAGGTCACCTCGAAACGAGTCATTCTGGCTGCTGTTGTCGGCTCTCTGATGTGCGGTCTGGTGATTGTTCTCTCCATGTCCTACGTGTGTCGGGTCCATGCGATGCGGGCACTTATCAGAACTAGAGGTATTCTATGCCAACTTGTTAATACGAAAGTAGAATAACATCAAATGTGCGATTTTGTTAGTCTGGTTACGTTTAGTCTTTGTGTTATTATCAATATTTCTAATTGTTTTATCGATCCAAATATCCACTAACTTACTTGAATGTTCTTAATTCCTTACAAAGCTGCATCTGGTGACAATAATGGTAATGAAATAATATTGCGAAGTTCATAATATCTATTTTTGTCTCTGACTGCATTAGTGCAAGCTATCCTATTAGTAGAACATACATCTAATGGGTAAAGAAGTAGTGTTTTGTAAGGCTGGTTTAATTGGCAGCACAGTTGACTGGTTTTAGTCAGTATACATTACTTAGATGTTATGACGCTCAGAAGCCATCCACGTATTTGTATATTATATTTGCTTATTAAGCTCAATAAGATTAGGTAGCATTGTGTTTGTACTAAGGATATGATTTATGTATGGTGGACTACGCCCAATTACTTTATAAAAAATTTGTTTGTGTTATAGTTATTGTTCAGTTTGAGGCAGTGAAATGGTATTTGGTATGGTTGTGTAATTTTCAATTTTAGACAATTTAATTGCTTAGTGTAATATTTCTTAACACTATACATGGAATACATAAATACTGATTATGTATTTGTTTATTAGAAACACACTTTTTTTATTAGACGAATCGAATATTTTATCATATTTTTACATTTTGTATTTGTTAATGCGCATATTTTATCCACGTTTGATGACTACAGTTACAATCAAGTTTATTCTGTGTAATATAACACTGCAGATTTACCCCTATAAACAGCAATATGAGAATGTATCCGTAAACTGTGCCGGATATTGTACCATTACTGTTATTATTAGCGCAATGTTCATTACTAAATCTCTGTTGAAATATTTATTCAGTACATTATAAAACTTTGTTATGACTTTTTTCTTTTGCAATAGTTATAATTCTATTTAATCAGAAGCAAAACAAATCACTTCGTTTGAAATCACAGCATAATTTTGTTATTATGTATACTGTACATTTTTGGAACGCTCTTTTATTTTTTAGAATAGATAATATTTTTTGAATAACTCTTATTGTTCTTAATAATATTTAAGAACAGTCCAGAACGCATCCAGTAACATTTTTAGAACACCCTTGTGTGTTCTTAAAGTTCATTGGATGCTTTCTGGTGTATTCCTAAGTGATTTGTAAAGTTCTTAAATCATTTTGTTGCATATTTGATCATTGCATGACATTTTACAAGTCCAAAACTAGGCTAATGTTTTGTCTTCCTCCACCATCGCAGCCTCCATGTGTCAGTATGAATCACCGCTCCAGGGAATGATCGAAGCGGACCTTCGTCGCCGGCCACCCCCACCCCACTACGAGGAGGCAATGCGGACCTCACGTCCCTTCGATGACGTATTCCGCGATCTCTTTTCCGCTAATCGAAACAATCACTATCTACAACGAAGTCAAGAGGGGAATGATGAGGATGATCAACAGGCCTCCGGCCAACAGTCGATCCCCACACTGAGCAGTGCGGAAGATGACGATGTTGGTCTTATTGATATGGGTGAGTCATCCTTGTCGTCAGGGATATTTCAAAACTATTGGCATCATCTCCAATAGTTTCTGTTTATTGAACTACGATAATTATGTGTAGTGTGAAATTGTGAGATATGAAAAATCCTCTCTGATCTTATAGAAATATTACTGCTTTTATTAATTTATACACGTTTTCATCCTCATTTTAATTCGATGATTGTCAAATTTAATAATCCCAATTTTACGTCATTTGTTCGTCCCTGTAACGATTATGTATACAGGGTGTGGCAGAAGTAGCACCCGATTTTTATCCTTTGATTTGCTGAATTATATAAAGATATAATGTGATACAGAATCAATAACAACAAATTAATCAATCATTTAATATCAAATATAATAATGTAACAAATATTACCACCAAAAAATTTGTATCTGTATTACGACCTTTCGAAACACAAATTCTCAAAATTTCCGGCGCTGCGCCGATTAACGTGATTTGCAATGTATATGCAAAATAGTTGCTTTACGTAACCTCAGTCCTGTACAAACCATGTCGCTCCGCAGGCCACTTTCTCTTTGATAATTCTCCGAAGTGTGGACCACGTCGTCCAATCCATCTGTCTTCAGAGTTCTCATCCCACCAACGTCGTACAATCAAACCATATAGTATTATATATATTATTTATATATAATCAAACCATACATGCAGTGGAGCACCATCCTGTTAGAAGTAGCAATATTGTTGTCGCCTCACTCCAGGCCAAAATTGTGTCTGTAAAATTTCTAAATAGTTGTTTGAATTGACGGTAACATTGAAAAAAAATATTGCTGTCCATACTGTTACGCCAGGCAAATTAATTATGTGTCCGTTAAGTTTCAATTGACCTTCGTCAGACCACCAGACGTTGTCCAGAAACATATCATTATTGACCAAGTTCATGAAGGTTTCGGCGAATTCCATACGCCTGTCAGCATCGCCATCATGTTAGGCATGACATAACCTTGGAATGTAAGGACAGTGTAATAATGGCCTAATGTTTAATTCACCAGACAAACGCCGGCTTGACTTCTGTGAGGACTGCCGTATTGATTCAATCAACTCATCTTATGTTCCATTAGTTGTTGCAGAATGTGGTCTTCCTGAATTAGGAGCATCGTTTACGCTACCAGTTTCTTCATATTTTAACACAATGTTTTTACCTTGAACTTTGCGGATATTGAACTCCTCAGCCAGTGACGTGCAGCTGTGGCAGAATTATCATTACATTTATTAATAAGTTATAGAAGTATTAAACTGCAGCAACTCTTTGATTTTATGTAAGTCGAAAAGCCATGCTTTTCAATGATCACTGCTGAATATAAACGCAATGTGTATCTGTCTTTGTTTATCGATTATCAAAACTAACATAAAATCAATAGAATTTAATAGAAATGTCTATCTGTGTAAAAATGAACCTATAAATCGGGTGCTACTTCTGCCTCACCCTGTATAATAACAATAATTTTTATTCACTCTAAATATATTATCTATATTTAGAAAACATTATATGACGATAGCCATAGATACTTTGAATTCTTTCTGATCTTTAATCACGGTGAACATGTAATTCTAGTTTAATATATTATGCATAAATATCAAAGATAGTTTTTTTGATATTTGCAGTTCAGCTAATTTGTTAGATTTTATAGACATATTATCATCCATTAAATCAACGATAAAGTTAATTGATTAACGTACCTTCTGGGAGGATACACTTCAGAATTATCTTGACCTTTGTGCAACCCTCGTTTATCATTATGTGAAAACTTCACGTTAGATTTGAATAATATTATCTTAGTTAATGTTGTGTGCAGTTCGATGGCTATAGTATAACTGCATTTTTATTTATCATTTGTCTTATATTCGTATTGTGATTTCCCAATCAATTAATTCACATTGCAGACGACTCCAACCCTGACCAATCACCAGCCTACGAATCCCAGTCCAATGAGACAGCCTGCAACGGAGACGTGGATCCTTATGATGTTCCAATGCTGGATGATGGGTGCCTCGCTACTTGTGAGGCAGTTCCAGTGGTCTTGGTAGAACCCCGTGTGGGCACGCACGTTACTGCTTCCCCTTCTCGACCCCATTTCAATGCCATTTTTGATGTTTGATTGAATGAAAATTAAATGGGGCAGGCCGTCCAGTTATTTTAAAGACAGACGATTCAATAAATCTGTTACATAATATGATCATTTTAAACTGTATATTCAGTAGCCTGCCATTCGCCGGAATTTTTGGATGGCCTCGTGACTATAGTTGATGCTGTGTTCTGTAGTGTGATGATTACATAAATGATTATTTACAGTAACGGCATTGCATTGAGATTAATTTGTATTATGCATAAATTGTCTTTCTATCATCGAGTGGATTCTTTCAGAAAAAAGTCAGATCAAATACCTTCATTAATGTGAATCACATACCCTTTCTATGGCGCCATCCTTTTTTTATTTTTATTAGTTCTCTATACTTATTAGTTGATCATGAAGTTTATTTCCAAATAATTCAATTGAAATATATATTCTATGCTGCAAATAAACATATACCTGGTTACTTCAAAGTTTCACATTATAGAGCTGTACTATTATGTTTTCCGTATACTTTGCTGCTATTATTTTGTTTAAATAGAATATGTAAATTGGAAAAGTGTAATTTCAATCGTATTGTTTGCACGAAGTTTTTGTTGTTTTAAATAATTTTTGAGTCGATGGTTGATTTCATTTGTTATTAAACCGTGAGTTGTTATTGCGCCCGTGATTTCGTGTTCTCAAATCACAAGTGAAGTATGCTGATTAGTGGGAATGTAGTCTTCTTTTTTGTACATAATTATCATTTGTATAGTATCTGTCACTATAATTATTGATGCGATTAAAATCTTCCATATTTTGGTATTATGAAAAACTTTTGGCAGAAGCACCCCTATGTACATGAGCAACCTGTAATTAATTTGTGCTCTATCTAAATTGAAAATGCAATTTGTGTCAATCAATACTCTGTGATTTATATGTATTATTTTTATGTGCAAACATTTTCCAGTGATAAATTGCCATATTATAATGGTGCACTGACTTTCCTTAACACAAGTTCTGTTGAAAGCTAATTATCTGGTGTTCAACATGATCTATTATTAATTCTATTTTTGTACGTAATAACAGTTAAGTTTGATAAAATTCTATTATTTTAGTTAATTACTTTTGTATTAGTTTGAATATTATTTTACTCAAAAGAATAATCACTATCTGAAATTAATTTGTATCATACAGTTTACTTTTATGTAAATAAAACAATTCTTACGAAATGTCTTTTTTTTTTGAAGTAATGTAAATATTACATATGTTTGTGGGCCGTTAAATATACAAGTATTATGCTGATAGCCTATACGATCTGAGAGAAGTCCTCTGTATAGTAATTTTTATGCTACCTTATAGCAATCTATAGAATAACTTTGAGATGCAAATAAGATTTTTCTGGACCAAAAAAACTGTATATATATGTATATATATACATCTAATTGTTGAAAAGGTTGTTAACCATAATATTTAGGAAATATGAAATATTTATCTAATAATAATATTTTGTCATTATGACGTCATCAAATGCATTTATCAGTAACCGACAATACCGGGCATTGGAATCTTCTGGATTTCCGTTTTTTCAAGTCTTGTGAGTGACACCTGGGGGACATAAATTCAATGAAAAATTATTGAGTGTGGTGGTAAAAAATTTAAATATATCATGTAAATAATTTGTCATATGTCCATTTAATTTGAGATTGATTGTAATTAGATATGCAGTTCCGTTTATTATTTCTCTGATTTTATTCATAATATTATTCAATTTTTTTGTTTAGATACGTCAGTAGGTATTTGTTAAAAGTTGTAAGTACAAAGTTATCTGACTACGAGGGCCCCTATGAATCCTCTCTCTACAAAGTTGTCTCCCAACAAGGGCCCCTTTAGATAGGAATTCTCTCTCTACGAAGTTATCTACCTACATTGTTCTATAGTTATGAAGACTCTTTTTACAAAATTATCTCTACGAGGGCACCTTCAGACAGGCAGGCCATATATTCTATCCAATCTTTATTATATAAAAATTGTTGTACAGATTCTTATACCGATCATTGGATTTTTTGAAAAAATCTTGAAAGTCAAATTTTCTCCTATACTGAACGTAATCTGTATGACCTGTAGTTCAGAGATGACTTCTACAAGTTCTAAACTGTCTGTCATTAAAAAAAATGTGTGACTTGATCATTGGTGGGCATCGTGTTGCAATGAGATAACTTCCCATATTGGTTTCGTCCCACATTGATATACCCGTAGGAATAGAATTATTCAATTAATATTTAACTAATACCCTTTTACAATTATTTCTTCAACTAACAATATAATTTATCGGAGTTATTAAATCAAAAGTTTTGTATAAACTTATGCATAGAATTGGCATATTTTAGTAAATTTAGAGATCCAGGAAATGACTTTTTGACAATAACCAGTGTTATTGTTAGCTGTCAGCGTGTGGCCTGAGATATAGTGGATCCTTATACCACCCAGCCCCCAACAAGGAATTAATTGACTCTTCTTGCATAATTCCATCGTAAAAATCTTTACATCTAAACATACTAGACACAAAAGAACTAGGCATGCACGGAAACAATTACAATCTGCTTTATGGACATCGAACGCAATCCAGAGATTAATTGGCTAAAATATCGAAAAATATCATTTCCCAGGGTCAACACTTATAAAAATCTAACGAATTCTAATGAAAATTTAATGAAATACATTTCAATTTGAAAAAGTTGATTTCAATTATTTTTGCATCACAAAATACTCAATTTAACAAGGTTAAAACAATCAGTAAATGAAAAAGAGTTGAGTATCGACTCTATATATACACTCTACTAGTATTTAACTAATACTTGTTTACTATAGATTTTACGGGTATATCTATGTGGGACACGTTTACTGTACTTTGAAATTGTTGTAAAAGCGTCATATATACGGTGTTCATTATATGATGCGGTGGAAAGTTTGTTTAACACCTGATGTCTCGATGTAAAATTGTTGCAGATGAAAATTGACACATACGATGCCATTCATGCTATCAAATACACACTCAATCTAGCAACATAACAGCATTAGACTTCTTTTCAAATGAACTAGATAAAAAGCTAATGTCAAATATGCAAATTTGAGTAAAGTTAAAAACAGGAAAAGAAAAAACAGATCGTCAGAAGAAAAGATTATGTTAAAACAATTGAGGAATAAACAATCTACGAAACGTAGGTAATTCTTATAAAGTTTCAAAACTTGCAAGAACAAAATTATTGGATCGCCATCATCGACATTAAAAGAAAACGACTATAAGAGTATGAAATAGTTGGTTTTAAAGATTGCATGTGTTGAAACACAAATACAACACATATGTTTTTCATTTTGGAGCGCTATATAAATACATACATATTATTATTATATTATGTTCTTATTTAAAAAAAAATTTTATCTTATCTTCGTATACTATTTATTTTCTACTGTAGATTAATCTATTTACCTTTTATATTTATGAAACAATTATATATAAATATTTTAATTCAGTTTTGAAAAATTGAAAAATTATAATTTAGGTATCAGTTTTAATACTTTAGTAATTAATGCACCTTTTCCCAGCAACTAATATTTGTTTTATACAAACCTGACCATTGCAATTCATCACTATATATTATGTTTTATACACGCTTAAATATTATCATTTACAGCTGCTTGGATATTATCATATATGTTAATGATCACTATTAATTAACTTCTGGTATAAAAAAATCTGAAAACTTGAGTTCTTAATCTATAAATGCTTTTTTTATATTTATATATGTACATGATCATGTTTACCCACATGACAGACATAATAAAACAACCATATATTATCATTCATGCACTTTCTATTATACTGGAGCATATTTTTGGAAATTGCCTGAAGCCATATAGTAATTATTAACCCTTTGACTCTTCAACTGCAGGTTCGGGCCAGCTAAAAGTACAAACTGCCGGTTTTTATGATTAGCCATTCCAATGCCTGTACAATACAAAAAACTTAAAAGATGTTATACGAATTTAGTTTGTGTCCCTTTTGTTGCACATGACTGTTGTTGTTTGTTGGCATGGTTCTCCTGAATCCATACCGGAACGATCATGTAGCCATCCGTCTGTTCTCAAACAAACAAACACGCACTCAGCTCTATACAGACACACGCTAATTTCAAGCATACCATTCACACACTAAATTCATACAAACCATTCACACAGATGTTCGATCTACTCGGAACCAAGCCTCAAACTGCCACAATCGGGACTCCTTCAGCACTGAAATAACAGTCCCAGAATGCCCGAAATGCTTCAGGGTTGATATATCTCCAGACGTCTCCTCTTCTACCGCCCTGCTGGACACCCGAGCTGGACATATGCTCCCAGGTACCTATAACCTTAGCTCTTAATTCATCACAGCCATACTTGTAATATTTCGCCTATCTCCATCACTAAATTACTTATGTTCAGCCACAGCTGTGGTAACGGTCTAGGGAGTACGCCTCCCACTCTTCGTTGATTCCATATGTCCTTTGTCAACCACAATTTAAAAGCAAAGCTTTGGCCATGGAAAACAGACTTTGGAGCATTGACATCGTCCTATGAATCGTGTTTTACAAGCACACTTTATGAGTTCTCATTGTATATACCCCTTTGATACTTCGGGGAGGGACTCCACAATGACACCCAGAATCCTTTGATATCTCGTTGACATCTCTACTCGAAAGTACTTTGAACAGTTAGATTGGACTTCATGATGTATCCTGATTGTTCAAGGACTGGACGTGACGGTGCGTGGGATTACCAGCGTGGGAGTGCCTGCTTCAGATTACCGTAGGAGAAAATCGAATAATTGCTTCCTATATAGCTTCATTAACTCCAGTTAACTGAGATGGGCGTAAGTAGAGCAAGACTACAAATCGAGTTCCAATTCATGTCGTTTCTGGATCAGTATTCATATATCACAACCATCGAAATACCTCGTTGATTTGTGGAAGTGATTTTCAAACTTCCTAGGCAGTCTTCTTTGCAATGGAACTCAGTGACGATACTGTGTCTCAAACAAAAAATTGTGTTACAAATTGTATTTCTGAAATGGTTTAATTAGAATAAATGTTTATTTACATTGACTGATTTATAAAACAGAAAGGATATATCATAAATAGACCTTCGAAAAAAAGGAACAAATTGTATAGAATATTATATAGATCAATAAGTATTTAAACAAAGCACACTGCTCTATAATACCAATAAAAAATATTTAAAAATTTAGAATGCCAAATATAAACTTCCATAAAAATAGATTGTGTGATAGACATGAATTTGTCTATCCGCAAACTATCAATATTCATGAAGCCAAGAGTACGTAATTTTGGAACCGCTGACCTACTGGTTTATAGGGTTTATAAAGCGACCTTGTTTCTATATATCAATCTCAAAAGATTATTTTAGCGGACAATTTAATTAACACGCGAATTTTATTAGTAGTTTATTGTAAGTTTATATTTTTTTAATGTAAATTAATTGCATTTTTGTATTCTATCTCATATACAACTATTAGTTTCTTACCTGTTTAGGTGTGTAAGCTAACACATTTGTTAATTTAATTAATATTTCTTTTTAATCAGGATATGACTAATAAGTCGTCCAAGATGTATGACAGTATAAATTCAGTTTTAAACCATTTCAACGCGGGGTGGCCAGACTGTCTTGCCATTACAATTCCGTCATCTAATGGAATAAAAGCTATTTATCTAGGATTGTTTACAATGTTTTATTTCAACTTGTTTCGTAATTTGTGTATTTTTTGCATATATTACTAGTACATAGCATCTTTAAATTTGTCAGTATTTTGTGTGAAGTTATTCTTGAGTATTTATTGTTTATATTACTGAGTATTTACGTACATATTACTCCTATATATTTGGCAGCTTATATATGTATTATATTTATGTGAGTTTATATACTATGAGATTATTCTAATAATCGCAGGTTTGTTTCTTCAGATAATATATGTTTAGTTATGCTATTTCTCTGTCCTCTTCTGTTTAAACTAAGATTTGATAGAGAGTGTCAGTTCTTTAATCTAAAATAGCCAGGTATGGGTGCTATAATATATAAAAAGATTTATAACTCAAAAGGTTTTTACATTTAAGTTTTAAAAGGTTTTATCATTAAGTATATGAACAAATGACCATCACTCAGTTATTGTCAGAAAGTAATACAGTTAATATTTCAGAGAAATATTTCTTTAAGAGACATGCAGCAAGATGTTTTTGTGTGTGTCAGCTCTTTTATCAAGTAATTAATTATGTCAGTCTGTCACTCAACTGGGACTGAATTACTCCTGCAAGAGGAGAGGTCAACAGGTAATAGAAACTCAAAAGTTAATGAATTTAGCATATTTGCAAATTGAGACAGGGTGTCTGGTATTGATAAAATAATTTAATGTATTATGAATAGTATATGACTGTATATAGATTATTGATAAGTCAAAATATTTGATTTTTTAAAACAATTTTAGTAATATTTTCTCTTGATTTTAAACAAAGCAATTAGACAGAATTTATTTTTAAAACTCCATAAAACTAATGCAATTGTCATGGCTAGACAGTGTTGCCACCCAGTTTCAAATGGTTAAAGTAATTTATAAATTTTTCATTTTTCAATACTAATGGGTCAGATTTATGTTTTTTCATGATTTTCTCAATTTTTATAAATACTGATTAGTTAACTAGCCTGCATTTTGTGTCTTTTATATGCTGGATATTTTAACCTTTTTCTATTCTTTTATATATAAAATATTTGTTTGAATATATGCCAGATATAGACTTTATTCCTCCTAGGTATGATCTTTTTCAATGGCAATTATCACAAAGATCTAATAGGTATGCAGAGACTAATTCTATATATAAACAGATAGGTAATAGCTAAACTCTTGTGCATGCAATTGCCACAGAAAAATATATGCTCCTAGTGCTACATGCAATATAGGCTGGTTAATTCATGTCCATGCCATAGTAACACTATTTTCAAAATATTATTTATATTTAGATATTTACATCCATTTTTTCAATAAAAACTATTATCAGGATCTTAGGCCATTTTAATATATTGTCAATAATCCCCTAATTGGATAGCAAAGGCAATTAATGAGCACATTTTGAGGCTTCACATTTTATTCCAAAAATGCCTAATATAGCATTTGTGGGTGGAAGGATTATTGATTATTGCAGCAAAGGTAATCTGCTACTGAATACACAATTTTTTCTGTTATGTATATATTAAGTATTTCATATACATATCTTTGAAATATAAAAAAACAATATATCTAAATAAAATTTGAGGGTTTTATATTTTATTGTATTATAGGCACCTGTTTTAGCTGTATGTTCTTATGATGCAATTCTTGACACAATCCATAATATTATAATAATTATTCTTTACTAAATTTATGTAGATTCCTACACAAAAATATATACAGGGATTATAATTTTCCATAGATCTGCAGATTTTGTAATTTAGTGTCTTAGTTAAAAAATTGTAATTTATTTAAATGATAACTTTATATTTTTTATTTTGCAATTTAATTATTTTTAATTCAACTTCAAATGTCCATTCATTATATAATTTAATTTATTATCTGCTTTTTATTGGTTAAAAATATATAATGTTAATGTTTCTGACATATTAATTCACTGCACACATGAGTATATTCACTTGGTTAATGTATTGTAGGCTTTTCTTCTGAGTCATAAGAATAGTACATAGTCCAGGTGCCCTGTTATAAAACTTTGCAATGTCTGGTAACAATCATTTCCATGCATTTTTGAGTAAGTAGTTCAAAAATCTGGTGGGTATAATGATTACCAATGTGTGGCATTTTCAAAATCCTTTCTACGCATCATTTTGATATATAAACACATATTTAGTCCATTTTAATTTTGCAGTATCAATTTATCTATTATACTAAACCTGAGTTATGTAAGGCAACTATATTGTGTTATTTCCAAAATCTAACATACATAATCTTACAACTTATAGGAACCATTAAAAATCGATTTTTGTCCAATCAAAACAAAAATGTTAACATTTTACCTGTTCTGATTAGCTGGAGTTGACTGTATATACATTTTATTTTAAAAATATTAATATACTATATGCAATACAAATCCTAATTCAAATAAAAATAATTATAGATTCTTATGAATTATTTTAATCTTATTATGATCAAAGTATTACATATGTTTTATAATTATTATGATTATTAAAAAATAAGACATTGAATTCTACACATGCTAAAGTTATATATGTAAACTAATGTTTGCAAGCGAAGCAGGGGGTCTGCATACTCATTATTTGCTGACATTGTATTTATGGCCAATTTCTTTAATTTAGTGTATTCAAGAACATACCCTGTAATTATTTTCCATATTTGGAGTTTTCAAGATAGGGCTTTTTAAATTGAGTTATGTCATAACACTGCCATTCCACCAAGAGAAGAGTTGAAAAATGCATTCATAGACATCAGAAAGTAATCGTTTGAAGAATTCTAGATAGTAAAAAATACTTATATATATAACTATACTATATTTATGTTGTATGTGTTTATGTATTATTCGCATTATAGTTAGATAAACATGTTTAACCAAATTTTCAATATATTACAAGATCAACGATCTGTTTTAAAATTTATGAATTATAGAATCATTTGAAATGGGTAAATCTAAGAAAAAGAAGAGAGATTTTCAAAAGGTGAAAATCCGAGTTGGTCGAAAACTGACAAGGACAAATGAAACAAAAATTGACCTCACGATGAAACAATTAGTTGTTCGTTCTCAATTTGAAGATCGACATTTGACAAAAGACAAATCAGTAAGTTCACTCGACTGTATTGACCTGCTAACTCTTCTCAAATATTCACAATATTTAAACTATTTAAGCAAAATCTTCTTCGACAACTGGAATGCACTAGAAGTGATGACCGAGCAAAATGTCTTCAAGATCTTCTCAAGACTTTAGAATGCCTGTTCAAGGAGAGACAAGCTCTCTCATCCTCTCCCGACCCTGAAGCGATTGGTCAGTTTCATGTTCGTCTTCAGGAAACACTTCCAGCACGGTGGCTGCCCTGTTTCTTCCGGAGATTTATTCTCGATTCCAGTTTTGCGGTTGTAAAGACGACGGCCGCTTGTGTAATTGCTTTTGTTAAAGTAAGTTATACCTATTAAATAATGCATTGAATAAATTGTATATTGGAATAGTATAAAAAGAAATTGAGAATACAATTAGATTTATCCGTTTCAATAATTAGTTGATGACGTGTGATGACGGGATTATCGATGAGGCTAGTCTTCTGGACGTGAGCAGTGATTTAGTGCGTAGCTTGTTGTCCAGCAGTAATGTTCAAGTACGATGGGAAGCGGTCGGTCTCATTGAGTGTCTACTGCATAACTTGCCAAACCTATTCAGACCAGACTTTCGCTGGCTGGATTTGGTCTTGCTACTCACAGCTATGGATGCTTTCACAGCAGACCAAGTAAAGGTATATTCTTTAAATCATGTGCAGTTATCCCAAATGGGCAGTATCCCTTTATTATCAACCCCATCCAAAATACCATTTTGAAGAGAATCTCCTTATTTATTGATTACGAATAAGTTTTTTCTATTTTCTATGAGGTTATTAAATTTAAAAGTTTATTGATCATATTGTCCAGAAATGTGTGCCATTATTGATCCTTTAAATCTCCACAACTGGAAATACTGCTAGACACACTTTGAAACTTTATCACTTGTATTAAATAATAATTATTAATGGAATAATAGAATTGAAATAACAAATAAATAACCAGCATAACTGGATATTCCATCACCGTATTTTCAAACTATTGTTTAAATTTTATAATATTCATTTTAATAGATTTTTTATTAGATTTTTAGGTTTTAATTCTTTATAAATTTTATTGAATCATCCGCACAAAGGCTATTGTTGTATTGATATTATATATTATGTTTTAAAGAAGTATTTATTATTCGTTGTTGGAATACAGTACCGTTCGCGAACTGAATTGAATAAATTAATGGTTTTGACACTGTATCATACCACAAAAACTGTAAAATGCTATACAATTGTACAATTATTTCACTTGTTTTTAAATCGCTCCGTTGAATTTCCTATCAGTTGGAGTCAATGTCCCGTGACCGGAGTTTTCGCCTCCTGGTAGTTTGGGCTGGTCTTCTTCGCCTGTCCACTGAAGGAACCACTCATCCTTGGCTTATTAACACTGCCCCAGGGACGCGGAGTAAGCAATGCGGACATCATAGTCACCTCACAGATACCGTCTAATCATAAAACATTTTAAACTATTTTTTCAGACAATCTAACTACGAACTTTGTCGACTCAAATTTCTCCTTAAAGCGCCTTCAGTGGGGATTGGGTTCACACGAATGGACAGCAAAACATTTGCAAGGGGACTGGTCTCGTTTTTCAGAGGACGAGGCTAGTAAAGGTTTCGAATTTAAAATGGATAGTTTTCTCTTGGGTTGTTGCCGTTGGGTAGCAAAGCTAGGAACGAAACTGCTAGAAGGTAATAATTGTAATTTTATGTCTAATGATAAGTTAAAATATAGCTATTCTCTTTCAATAAACACTGTACCATCATTGATATTTTAAGTTTTATCAGTAATTAAAGTATTTTCATAGATATTGTATATTATATATAGAACTAGATTGGACATCTAAAATATTTCTATACTAAAGTATCTTGCATCGCGTTTATGGCAAATCCAGAGTTGTGATTAGTTAAATAATTTTGAAAATAACTTTAACAGAATATTTATGTTTAATTGATACATATAAACAATTATTGAATTTAATATTACTACAGTAATTATTAATAATATTGAATTTTTGCCAGGATCGACAGAAACCGATACTAAGTGACAAAAATCAGCTAGATTACGAATCTAGTTAAACTTAAACAAAAATAGTATATCTATGAGTATTTTAGAAAATTTACTTTGCTTCGTTTCTAAGTTAATTTTATTGTACGGTATTATATCTCAGCCTGTCATCTAAACAATGAATACAAATTATTGATTTTATAATAGAAATAGACTGCCTATGTTTCTTCTAAGCTTAACGCAGAAAATCAATAATTTGTATCGACAAAATAAAGCGTTACCGATTGTTTAGCCGGAAGTATAAGGAAGCTGGCATGTCTATAGTTTTGTTAGTCTATATGTATCCATACTATAGAGTAGGAATATATTAGATTTTTTTTCTTCACCCACACAGAGGACATGAGTTCCACCACCCTTTCTCCTCTCACCTCTCTCACATTAATCTGTGTCTATATCCAACGTATCCTGGGCTTCTCTACCGCCTCGAACGATGCTAGTGGAGCAAAGTTCCAGCTACCCCGAGAGATGGTCACTGTTGTCACAACCTTGCTGTCCCATCTCTTTCCAGCCGACCTCAGTCATATCAAAGATGCTGAGTCAGCTGTTGTCAAGGGTAACTACTTTCTTGTTTTATTGAACATGACTACTAAACTAAGTGAATCATTAATCACGCCTCTTCCTCACAATTACAGACTCCAATCTCCACAAACTCAACATCAGCCTAGTCGAACTTTCGTTATTTTGTTCCTCGCAATCTTCTCTTCTCCCTTCCAATTGGTCCACCCTTCTGTCCCAACATCTTCGAAAACTCACTGCATCTTCACAAATTCTTTCCTCACATCGGGTGGCAATGGATTGGCTCAGACTCAGCGAACAGATTACACGAATTCCAAAGCTTGTAAGTAACTTTGCGTATGAGAATTAAGGGTAATCAAGAAATAATTATGTTTCAATCTGATTTTCAGCAACGTCAGACACATCCGTTAATTGATTTGGCTGGCGCAATCTTGATGATGTCATCGAACCAGTCAAAATTGAAGCGCCGATCTGTTGTTGTCCTTACTCTGTCCTGCATCCAGCAATGGAAAGCTTGTGAAAACACAGATATATTCCGGTAACCTGTCTTCTTCTTGTTCTTCAATGATAGTAGCAATTTGTAGCAATGAATTTGTGTATTTTCAGTCGTCCATGCTTCAAGCAACTACTGAAACAGCTACCCTGCCTTATTGAAAAAGGCAACCAACCAGATAACACCTACTATCGGGCTCACACGGAACTAGCTCTGGTTGGAGTGCCGGTAGCAGCGGTTCAAGACCAAAGCACATCCGCCACTGGGAATTCTTTGATGGACATGTTTCCGCTAATCAAAATTCAAGGATGTGGCAATCTATACCGGAATATTAGCGCTTTCTAACATATATCTGTATTAAAATATTGTTTATAATACTGTACATAGTGTGTGTATATTATTTGGATCAGTTAAATATAATTAGTATAAGTTTTATTATTTTATTTCGTTTTTGACAAAATATTCTAATCAGGGGTGTGAATCTTCTGCTTTTCATTGGAATTCCGCTCTTAATAACATTTGATCGTTTTTGAGAATTTTCCTAATCTGCAATGTGATCAAAACTAAATTACATAATTCCATATGATTTCTAATACCCACAAAATATGAATTTGCTGACTTTCCTTTGGCCCGCTATAATAATTATATACCATTCGCACCCGTGATTTTTACTATCTATTAACTCTTATACCATCAAATATTTCTACAGTCGATAACAAAATTTTCTATAAATGTTTATATAATAATTACAATTTAATGGTAACAATTAAAATTATTCAATATAAAGGGTACAATTAATTAATCAATCGCATAACCAGTAATAGGTGTACAGTCCTTTATTGCGGAAGCATGGTTCATAGCAACTGTTGTCGGCGCCAATGACACAGTCCCAATAAACGCGATCAGATGCTATATTAT
Source organism: Vannuccia rotundouncinata (assembly GCA_034780395.1). Lineage (NCBI taxonomy): Eukaryota > Metazoa > Platyhelminthes > Proseriata > Coelogynoporidae > Vannuccia > Vannuccia rotundouncinata. Next base: position 36,601 of record JAUZNC010043212.1, on the reverse strand, counting down.
TTGCAGAGATACATTCTTCAAATTTTGTTTTGCAATTTTTAAATTTGTCCGAATTATAGCAAGCGTTGTAAAGGGATATTGTCCCGAAAATCGCTAGTAGGTACTAAATTTTAAATAAAGCAAACAGTTTTAATACGTTTTCAACATATATGTATTACTGGACAAAGCGTAGTTTATTTTTGAAAAAAATAGTACTATCGAATTTCGCTATACATTATATACAAATCATGTTATGAAAATATGCTATACTTACCAGAATCAACGTCATTAGTAAATATTATGATGAAAAAATCAATTGGGTGACTGCATTATTGATTGCTGCTGATATTCAAATTAAACATTTTAAATTAGATATTATACTATGCCAATATTATAAATTCTTCATCAATAATGCGAAGTATATATTTACTACATATATAGAAAGAATTCATACAGTTTAATATAACCAATCGCTATCTAGAATTTTAAAATATATAACACTAAATTAATATTTCAATGTGCGGAGTGGCCCAGAAACATTGCCCTATTTTTAAAAATAAAACTTGGTAGTATACATGCAGATGATAGATATATGTCTGGATTTAGTGTTTATCTCCATAATGAATTATAAAATAAATAGATGACTGCATAGTTAAAATCACGTTTATAAATGTGTTGTAGTAGATTGATGTAGGTAAGGCCATTACGTAGTTCTAAGAACACAGGTGCAATAATTCCATCAGAGGATAGCCCAGACCATGATATATACCATGAGCTATAAAATCGTGTTCAATTGTAAAATGAGGATTTTTGTCTGACCAAATGACACAATTATGTTGATTAACAATTTAGATTCATCACTCCATATTACTTAATCAACAAAATTTGGATCATCAGTACACATACCAAGGATCAAGTCACATGCTTCAAATCGACGATCAAAATCATCTTCACTGAGGGCAATTGCTGCAAACCAGAGATATTAATAAGGCTTACATTTCAAGTATTTTTTAGGAGAAGCTGATGGATGTGCGACTGATTTGGTTTATCTGAGACGAGTAGCTGTTCAGTTGTTCTTTAATCAAAGCTTTGTTTTCTTCAGTCCGAACTGTCCGAGGTCTCTGGTGGTTTCTTTGGTAGAACACTTCCAGTTTCATCGAATGCCATATTTATTCTTTTAATAGTTGTTCGATCAATTGCACCATCTCCAAACCTTCCAATTAGTATATGCGTTGTACGTGTGTTGAATTATTATGTATAGTGGGTATGTTTATAAACGAATAGCTTCTTCTATTTTTTTGTTGCAAATTATCAACTATATTTTAGTAAACGTGATTTAAACTGCACAGTCATCTAAATATTTTACAATTCATTATTTATATTAACTAAATTTGTGTCTAAAAACACATTTATTATCTGAATGTATGCTACCAAGTTTTACATTGATATAACAATAATACTAGTGGGGTACTCTTTTCTCTTCTTCTATTGTGACATTCTTTTAACCTTAGTAAAATTGCGCATTTTTGGTGCAAAAATCATTGAAATCGGTCGAAAAATAACAAAACAAAAACTGAAAACAAAAAACAAAAAACTAATAAAAAATAACTAACTAACTAAAAAGGAACAACAAAAATTAAACTTAATACAACAAACATTAAACTTTATACAACTAACATCAAACAATAAATATTAAACTTCATACATCGAACTTTGAAACAAAAAACATCATACAACAAATATAAAAAACAAAACTTAATAAAACAGAAACTAAACACTAAACATATTTTAAAATCCTAGATAGCGATTGGTTATATTTAAAATTTACTATTTCAATTCTTTTTTATATAGTAAATATACTTTCCATTTTTTGAAGAATTTATAATGGACATATAGCATTATATCTAATATTTAAAATGTTTAATTTGAATGCGAGCTGCAATCAATATTAGGTCACATAATTGATTTAGAATTTCGGTATAGTTTAATTGCAATTGTTGACAAAATGTTGACCCTTACCATTAGTAAATTTAGCGAAGCTAAAATTATATATTTATTTGATGTATACTATTAAATATGGGGCAAAATGTGTGAATTTGGAGTTGGTCTCGAATGAACAAATCGATTTAACCTGTCTTCAATTGACTTCAATTGAAGTAGAGACTTCTCCGACAAGGGAAAAGTATTTGCGGAAAAGATTGCAGTCCATGAAAAAGGAAGAACTATTTAATCTATGAAGAATATCATTTTATCTGTACTTAATTGCATGTCAATAATAGCTAGAAATGAAATTTCAGCCACAAATAATATCTAATCAGTAATTCAAAATTATTTAACATTATGTAATAATAGTACGCGCCTCAGAGATTCTCATTTTATTTCTTCGGTGACATCATAAAATATTTTTTCTAAAATGAAACTTTCTGTATCTCTAGAGCAAGTTCTCTATAGAACTTATGTTTGGCTAGGGCAGAACATATATTTTATAGTTTACTCAATTGGCTTCGGCGTATTTTTCTGTATTTATCTCTGGATTTTCATAAATAACTATGAAATTTTTATAATACCTTATAGTTCTGTAATTTCAATCTATGACAGATATCTACAAATAGTCCATAATAAAAGGCTATTGTAGATATCTGATACATTTATGCACTTTAAAGACAGATTAAATCGATTTGATCATTAGAGACTTGCAATTACCCAAGATATACGTTTATTCATATGATTAGCTGTATATCTATGGCAATTAATTACTTTAGTTTACAGAGGAATTAAGCATTTAGTTTACAGATTAAGCATTAAGCATTTAGTTTTTAGTTTTAGCATTTAAGCAATTAAGCATTTAGTTTACAGAGGAATTAAGCATTCACAGAGGAATTAACCATTGACCTATATATTATTATATATAATATAATAATATATAAGTCATTGGGATTAACACACTCATAATTACTGATTTTTTACGGATTTATAAATTTAAACTAAATAATGAAATGTCCGGAAAATATTAGTGTAATATCTATTAAAAAAAAAATATTAGTCAAAGATAATAATAAAAGAAAGAACAAAGAAATTAAAGAATGCTTATTATAATTTATTTATTTTAATTAATATTTTTTTATAATAATATTAGGAAAGTAAAATACTGTAATAGAAAGAAAAATAATAATAGTTCTATAAGCAAAACAACATTACATTAACTTCAAATTTGAAGCTGTACATAACAACTTTGTGCAGTCTTATCTTGAAAATGAATAAAGCATGTAATTCGGAAAAATTCTCATATAGACTAATTGATTTTAATAAGAACTGTAACATGTGGAACAAATAGTATATTATTAATACTAATTCGCATTTATAATTCGAAATGTAAATAATAAATATATTGTAAACATATAAAACAAAATCTTATATGATAGATGTACACAGATCAATAGATAGATAGATGTACACAGTTCAATATACTGACTAGAAAAATCAATTTGATAAATATTAATTTAAGGATAAACACAACATTCTACTAATAAAATTTTAAGTAGTACATTATTAAAACATTGTATAATTGGAAATTCGAAACTTTGTTTCTAAGTGTGTTAAATTGACATTTTTAATTGAGCATGTTAAAAAAGAAGAAATCATATAAATGAGCAAATAATAAAGATAAGGAATATTGAAACATCATTAATCGGAGATAAGCGACAATAATTTGTTCAACTTATGAATACTCAAAACTATTGAGTTAAGTTTGCACAAAATCTCTTCATATTACTGTTCGTTAATTAATTATCTACACATTAAATTGTTAGTAGTATAATATTAAGATTTATTTAATGTGATTCCTTAAAAACAAATGTGATTTATAAAAACACAACATTTTAATCTGAATATAATATAAATATTATCTTAAACATGGCAAATATCTAATTTAAAATTGATATAAACAGAGAGACGACTAGACTTAATAAATTAATTTTAACAAATGAAGGATTACAGAAAGTAATAATGCCAGAATACATAATCAAGATTTTATATCCATAAGAAGTAGGACAGTCTCAAATGCATAGGATAACAATATTTGTACTTGGGCAAGGCAAGATTCGTTGTCTAAACCATCTTATGAAAAAATTATGTTACTTAGTTCTTACCATGTAAAGTAGTTCTTAAAATAAGGAATAAGACAGTCATTCGGTCAAACTTAATCCACATTTAACAATACAAGAAATAGCGTCGTCTCAAGACGCAGCAAGTGAGAACTCTGAAATCATGGATCAGACAATGAATTTCTCGAGGTCAGCCAACTCGGGTGGCAGAAGTTTAGAACCATTAATTCCATGAAGATAAACACGACTAGGTCGAACCATAAGGCCATGACCCTGACGACAAGTGAAATACCTACGACCCATAACCTCGCCATCATTCTTTCCCCGAGCCGAGCGAAGTTCAACACCAAGCCAGACACCGTCGGCGAAGTCAGTGGGCCCCATATACCGAAGGGTACCTGTCGGGGAGATGACAATGAGTGTTACTTGGTGTCTAGTTGGTTTAACGGTTTTCAATGGTTACCGGATTTATAAAAAATGCTCTCAACCAATCAGATGTGTCACAGAGATCCACCTTCCATACTACTATCGTCAGATTTTTAAAGCAGGTTTAATTTGAAAGAATATTTTTTATAAAAGTAATGAAAAACAATTATCCTTAAAATTTTAAAAGTTCTGAACTCATGGATTCAAAATTATTCAAATAACTAGAATTTGCAAAACATTAGAAATTATTCAGCTAAATTGTGAACTCACCGATCTCCTCATTACACAGCACCTGTACTCCCTCGCGTAGATAAAAGGAAGGACCACTACCATCCAATGTGCCCACCGCTTCGCCTCCCCCAATAGGAATCTGATTCCCCAATGATATAGGGCCGCAGGTCATTGATGACGTCATCAGGGCAGAGGCGAGCGGACCCGATTTATGTGGTGTGGTGCGTCCTCCAGCCGAGCCGACAGTCCGTGGACGACGGGAAGGGGAGGCGGGTAGGGGGAGCGTGGGGTTACCCAGACTTGCGGTCATAGATGCGGCCAGAGAAATGGAGGCTGCTGAGTGACTCTGACGAATTCTGAGGAGGTAGATAATTATAATAATTTTAATTCAATAAAAATATGAAATAAGATTACGAAGCTGTTGCTGTTTTAACTATTGATGACCATATTTAAAATTCTGTAATTTATTTATTTATTTACATAAACATATAAATATAAAATAAATTTGTAGATAGTTTGATTTGAAAGGTCAACAGATGTCCTAAACAAGGAAAAGTTTGGATTCGCACACAGTAAAATAAATATAATCAGTGTTCTCATTTTTTAAAGAATCAAATTTCCGATTTCCCAATTTATAAATATAAGTATTTACTTAAAAGAAATTAAAATTTTCTAGGGAATACTAGTGAAAAACGTAAAATTTTATTTTATATCGTTTGCACCCCGCCCCCCGTGAACGAAACAATAAATTATATATATATATTATTCTTTATATTAATTGTTAAACGTGACAAAATAATGATATAATAATACAAATAAATACCGCCATATTAAAAAAAGGTAATGCCTACAGTTTTTGCACGCGATTTTCGCTGATTTAAACATATTTTTAAAGTAAACTTGACATTTTTTTTTAAAACAGAAATTTTCCAGAGAAAAAAAAAATTTTAAAACCTAGGAATTTTCCCGATAGGAACACAAATATTGTTTTTCCAGAATTCCAGAAGAGTGTCTAAGGGATCATAAGGAGATTTTAAACGATTATGATTAATGAATATAATATTATAATATGATTAATCAGAACGTTGAAAATGTTTCACAAGCGTGTTAGCCAACCACCCTATATTGTTCATAAATAAATAAAATAATACACAGCTTTTCAAAGATATGAATACTTTCCAACACGCTATTTCAAATTACAGTAATAAGCCAAATGTATAAAATTATTTAGCCTAATTTTCCTGTATAGAAAAATAAAATAGAATTGATAAAAGTACATTGTCAAAACAAAATGCTATAAAAATTATAATAAATTATAATAAAGTTTATATCTCTAAAATAAATCAGAATTTTTCAAAAATAAAAACTAGGTTACAAGATTCCCAAATGCAAGGAAAATTTAGTTATAACATTTCATCAGTGTCTATAGAGTTTGGGAGAAATACTTATTTTTGTATGAAATTGGGACTGTCTATCAATAATAGAATAAAATAATGAATGACAGATTATATTATTGACACTTTCAGGGAGATGATCACCTCACAGCCATGCATCGCATTAAAATGTACCCTGTTCTAATCAAATATTAACGACTCATATAATACTGCCTATACATTATATACCTAACTTATAATCGATAAATTAGCATATATTATAGACATGGAATGTAAGAATCATAGAAGTCCCAGACTGAATTATACTGTCAATTAATTTGAATCAATGAATCGATATGTTATCGAAACTTCACTGTCTAGCATACGAAGATATTGGAGCACTGCGAAGATGCATTACTGAAGAAAATAAATGTATCACCAAATAGAAGAACACGGATGTTGTATAGACTAACAAAACTATTATAGACTTGCCACCTTCTTAATACAGATACGTAAAATAATTGATATCATAATTAACAAAAATATTATTACGATATCAATGGTAATAATCAGCAATAATTTATTTCTGCATTAAAATTGGAATATACATAATATAATAAATAAATAGTGTCGAAAAAATCCGAATTTTATAATAAAGTCGGTATATATAGCACTAATATATATAGCGTTACCGAGTATTAGCCACTGTTTGAGATATAGGTAATAATATAGCATGATTATAACTACCCAATGAAACTGATTCTTAAATATCTAATTTACCTCGACAACATCTAAGTTAAAATATTGAATTTCACATTCAAATTCTTAGGAATTATATTTGATTGAAATAGGAATATTCATATTCCCCTGCATATTCAATTTACAATAAATTTAATTTTTAAATTATACAATAAACAATTAATATATGTAAAATACAAACACTCCTCTAGCTGTGTGGAGAATTTTAATACACGCATCTCTTACAGTGCTTAACTAACCTCACATATATAACTGGACAGTTGCATAAAAATTCAATACAGGTTATACAATATTTAACAAATATAATAAAAAATATATTACACTCTTAAAAGCTACCATGTTATCAAAGATATTGCAAAATTAAACGATACAAATATGAATGTCCCCATGCTTATATAATAGCTGTTAAAGAGAAATAATGAATACGCTAGCTATACGTAACACTTTCACATGAAATAAAGCATCGTTAAGATAAACAAGACTGGTTTATAAATGATCAGCAGATGAAATAACTCAATGCTATAGAGTAATAAACAAGGAAGGTCCACGTCCAAGACTATCATGCACTTAGTATTGAGATGATAACAAATATAAATTCAACGTGATGGAGTAAAGCGATAGACAAAAAGATAGACGATGGGCTGGCTTACTCATCGTTTTCCTCGGGCGGAACAGTGCCGGCCGAAATTCTATCTCTGAACGAAAGAAGTTGCAAACAAACGTAGGATCAATACCTCCCTGTCATGACGTCATAAGCTAGTGAAACTAGGCGTGTTTTACGATAATACATCTAAATAACGCAATTTTAACATTTGATTTTGCAACTGGGAGTAAAACAAAACAAATTTTAACTATGTGAAAATTAATAAAATGCCATGTTTAGAAATTTGAACACTTGGTTTAATGTAACGATACAAATTCAATCAAATTGGTTAGTATATTATTGACAAAATGAAGATTCATTTCCAAACAACAATATAAACTGTCCGGATTGTAGAAGTCTTCTAAATAACCGCATTACAAAAGGAAATTATTAAAAACGGGTTTTATATACAACAAAATATATTTACATGTTATTTACTGAGGGGCTGAGCCTAAATGTGAAGGTGGAGGGGCCATTTCATGAAGCGAATTGTCCAAAATAAATGCAACACTTAAATATAAGCCGTCGATATTGATTCAACAGATATTAGAGATAGTATAGACAGAAGAAGAATGCTGATCAACTTACTTCTGCAGTCTAGACAGTGGAGCAAAAACTCCGTGCTTCTCAGGACATGTGAAATATCGTTTCCCAGCAACAGTGCCATCGTTCTTACCGGCCGACTTGTCCAGAGCTATGCCGTACCAGATTCCTGCAATATAATTTAAACGTTATGGAAAAAGAGTCATTGAACTCAGAACCCAAGGAAAGTTTAGTGAATTGCAAATAAGAAGAAATAAAATCTGTCTGCAAGCCACGATATTTTTGTAAACAATTGCCTCAATATTATTCTAAGAAAATCCTTAAAAGTTTGATAATTCACCTGATTATAGAGTTGTCAGATATCGTTAACTGTAACTAATTAACCGCTTTATATCATAGAATTTAGTTTGCATTGATGGATGAAAACGTCCGTTATGATCCCCTCTCTGGCTACAGTAGTCAAAACTCATCAGTTTCTGATTAGGTAATTTGTCGAAGATGACAGTTGGGACAAAGAGTTGTAATGGACACTTTGACAAACTTATTTCTCTTTATAGTATCGAAACAAAAATTTATCTTCCAAAACTCTGACGAGTTAAATTTTAAAGATAGAAATATTAATATAAGTAGTAAGGAAGGTGGATCTCTGTGACACAAATCTGATTGGTCTAGAGCATTGAACATAGAACAACCCCCGGGGCTTTGTTCAATGCTATCGACCAATCAGATTTGTGCAACAGAGATCCAATTTCCATACTACTAATCTAACAGTCATCGGCATCCATTTTTCACAGTATGGTCTACCCCCTTACCGTCTGCAAAATCTGTTTCTCCAATGAACTGGACAGTTCCTCTCCGTTGCCCGGCAACCACAACACGGTCGCCAACAGATACCGAATCTGGGTCATTAAGAAAACGTGAACGAAGCCCTGAAATAATACAAATTTTCGCAATGATTAAAAAAAATAAATAGACCGATCTGTTCGGATCTATTTTAGTAATGCAACAAAATTTCAAACTAATTATTGAACAACGAAATGATTATAACAAGTTTACAAATTATTATAAAGTCCACAACCGAGTATTTTGGCTATCATGTCGGATTCACCATGGAAATACAAATAGTAAAGCTATCTTACAAATGGATATGACGTCTCATATCCGAAATAGTGTTCATACCGTACAACAGCCACCGTAAAGTAAACAATAAAATATACGTCATCATCATCATGAAGGAAATAAGCTATTGTACGATATTTTTTTTTATTGGATTACTGGAAAGTATTTGGAGATCATCACAGAAATTGTTTACTGAAACCCTCCTTTGAGAAACATTGCATAATTATCCGAATAAAATTTATTGGAGATATTTAACACAATTAAAATTAATTATTATTGTAAAATAAAGTAAACATTATTAAGAAAAAGTCTAGTAGAAATCAATAGAAAATGAACGACAATTACGGAAAAACTAGTTTATGCGATTTTTATGAAACACTCCATTTTAATTAGTCAAATGGTTAAGAAATCTATAATCTGATTTTCATATATTCAAACATATTCAACATTTAATGTGCATGTTATCTTTGCAGATGGAAATCATTAATTATCTCCAAATAATATTTAGACGATATTTGACCATTATATAATTACTTACATACCTACGAAAAGAATGAACAATAATTTTGATAAGGCTCTTAATATAGAGACACCCAAAGCTTTTTTAATTGGGTAAGAATAAGAAAACATGATATGCCATCTTTCAGTTGAGTATTTGAATCATAGCTATTAAATATATTGTGAAAAATTAGGTTGGAAATCTAAAAATATGTGGATTTATTTTTAATAATGAGCAATATTTAGAGTATTGAGCGTAGTACGATGATTTCAATATTTCAGTAGACAGTAGACATAATTAGGCTCCGATATATTAAATATTGATTGATATTGAAAAAATTTCCATTTCAAGATTTCCAATCTAGACTTATGTAGTATCTACGAGCTGAATCGTGACAGCTAATATGAAAGCAAAATCTTAATTCAAAAAACCAATAAGCGGGGAGGGGAGGGTGGCGATAATCAAGGTTGCATATTTATTGCGCAAACTTACCATGTGAGTCCAGTAAGAGGCTAAAAGTGTGACACATACCCGAGAATTAAATATTATCAGAAAATAAAAAGATTCTATCTGCCTATATACATACATTACAAATATTTGAATAATATATAGATATTTCCTTATAAGTATCATAGACTGATGGCCAGGTAAAATCATTGATATAGATCGTAATAATGTTTGTAAAGTTAATTACGATATCAATGGGTAAAATAGCCGCCGACAAAACAATCGATTTGCGAAACTAATTATTGATTTTCTCAATTAAGCATGGAATTACAAACACATGTAGTCTATATTTGTTACCATGGTAATTATGGTAGGTATAGTCCAACTATTTAGCATGAAACAATATTAATTGAAAATTCTTTGCTTTTAAGGTCAAATTTATGAAAGAAAGTGTCCTAATTTAGTGATTTAGTGACCCCACCTGTATCGACCTTGGCCGACACCTGTGAGACATCCACCCCGGCATAGTTGAGCGTGGCTGGAGGTCGCGGGGTGACAAGACCCACAGGTGAGGCTGGCACCACTCCCTCCTCCCCAGGAACAGCCCGCACCACCCTGCCCACAGGAGCGAGGGTTCCGTGGTTGTCAGGGCAAGTGAAGTACTGCACCCCAGCGACCAGGCCGTTGTTCTTCCCCTCCGGCTCCTCCAGCTCCACGCCCGCCCACACGCCCGGGGCGAACTCAACAGGTCCACAGTAGCGCAGGAGGCCGGCCCTAGTCCCGCCCACGATGACTCGATCCCCCAGACTGAGGCCCATCGCCTGCAGGGTCACCTTGGCAGACACGGCCGAAGAAGGCAGCGAGGTGGCCCCTCTTCCATTCTCCAGGACAGAGGCGCTGCTCCGGGTTCTGGACGGGGCGTGGGGGGACAGGGCCTGGGAGGGGCCTTCGGTGGACACCTCCAGGATGGGCGGAATGGGCTTCAGGCGGGGCTGCCTGCGACGCCGGGGGCCTCTGGGGGAGGGGGCCAGGTGGTCCAGAGAGCGGAGGGAGGCCGGAGAGAGCAGGTCTGACAGGGACTGCCGGATAGCGCAAAGGGGGTCGGAGAGCTCTGCGCTGGGCGGCAGGCATTCTGCGGAGAGAGTTGTCACATTTGAATACAACACCAGAGTGATCACACACGCCATGCTCACCGTAAGCCGTCCGCAATGTGTCGTCAACGATGTCAAGTCGAGCTCCCTTGTGGAGGAGAATTCTGGCCGACTCGAGAGCTAGTTGAGTGGCTGCGATGTGCAGGCTGGTTCCTTTATCGAGCTCAGCGCAGACCGCGTGTACGTCTGTGAGCAGAAAAGTAAGTTTTAGAGCATGATAATATAACTCAATTCAGAGAAAATTGGAAGCCTACCGGCGTGTTTTTCTAGCAAAAGTTGAACAACAGTCGGCACTTCAAAGTAGACTGCATAGTGCAGAGGGGTCATGTCCGTCCAGCGACAGCGAGCCTCAATCTCAGCCCCTTGTTCTAACAGAGCCTCCACCATTCTGGGCAAACACACAAAACATTGAAAAGTAAAGAAAATTGTCGAAGTAAAGGGTGAATATGTGGAGTGTTGTTTTAGTTGAGATATTAAAATGTGTGAAGGAGTATTGTCTTCTATCTTCATCTATGAGTCATTCACATCTAATTAGAGAAACAATCCTCTTTCTAACAAGCATAATTGTATAACTGGCTTTCAATAAAAAATTGGATGGATATCCGATTACACTAATCGATACGAATAAATTGTTCAAGTTTGATTACGACTTGATGCTTGTTAACTTTAAAATTTGTAAAAAAAATTCCATGGACGATATTTTAACCCTTTAATTTAATTAAAAATTTAAGTACAATAATTCAATAATATAATTTTCCATTTACAGCTAAAATACTTTGTAAAGACAGGTATAACATAAATGGTGAAATATGATTACAATTGGAATATTCGTTCATTAAGATTTAAATTGAGAGGCATACAATTATCAAACATATTCAAAACACGTTTCAACCTTAACAAGAAAATATTCATTTTTAACAGACAAGAACCATAAAAATATTGATCAAACTTTATTTTATTGATATGCTTGAGTAAGGTTCGCAACAACCCAACTTTATCCTTTTTCATCGCTTATGCTCCCCATATTTGATTAATTCTGCTTTATACTGCAAGAGAAGTTCTAAACCACACACCAGGCATAAACATTCCTGTCAGAATGACTGGGATACTCCAAGCGATTGATTTGATGATTAATAGATAATTTAGATGGCATATAGACTGATTGACTTAATATTGTGAAAATACAAACTTTTGTCAATATTAATCGATATCAACCATCTGATCTGGAACTGCGTACAAATTGGACTCCGGCTCAGAAAAATTCGTGTTTTTCTTTTTTCCGAACATATTTACTAACCAACTGTCTGAATACAATGATTCTAAAAAAAGAAATATGTACATTTAAAAGAGCGCAGAAGAACTCAACTACTAGAACTACTGAACTTCAGCAAAAATCAAAACCATATTCAAAAATTATAATTAAATATAAATTCCAGAAACACCAAAAAAAATGTCAAGTATAATTTTAAAGTTTTTCAAGTTTCGGAGAATTCTCAAAACTATCAAAAAAGGATTTCAAAAACCAAAGAACTGTATAAAATGCGTTAAAAATTGCATTCAAAAATATAGTTGGTTAGGAGATTTCACAACAGAAAAATGGAATAATCATGATTTTAAATGACTTCTAAAGTTTGGTCTTATTGTGGATGTAACCAATACAGAAAATTATAGAAACAGACAGACTGACTTATTTCAAAGGTTATTGAAGCGGCATTTATTACCTGTAAGCCTGCTCTTCGCATCCCTGGGCCCCAGACTTAGCAGAATAGTGGAGCAATGACATGTCTGTCAGACCATCTCGATCGTTCACATTGGCTCCTCGGCAGAAAATCTGGATGGAAACGTAAACTATAGGTTGTTGATTTAACATGGATGCAGATAATATATTAAGATACACCACTGAAATATAATAGACTATGTAAAATAGAACACATTTTAAAGTTTTAGACACTCAATTATACATTGTAGAGACAGAGGCTGTTTGAATCAGTAGATTTCCTATCTTAAAGATTTTGTATTGGATTCGGGTTCCAATAATTTAAACTAAATATCCTTATTCTGTGCTGTTCAAATTTTTTTCAAAGTTTAGATTTGCGCCAAATCAACATAAATTAATGAAAATTTTGCTTTAATATTCGCAGATCGTAGAAATGTGCATAACAAAGTTTACAAAATCATAGTAATGTTTAAAATTTCAGTTCAACAAGCAATTATAAGCGATTAAATATAATGTTTGGAAAATATAATAGTGAAATTAGAACACGCACCTCATGCACAATTGCTTCTAATTGCCATTGAACTTGTGGCGTCCATTGTCTGAGCACTGCAAACAGCTGGGCAATGGTTGTGTCCGGGTGGGTGACAAGGTCTAAACATCCCGGACAATCCGTATCAAAGAAACAGAGTCCATAACGAAAACAATTAGTACAAAGTGGAGCCTCAACCGGCGGATGAGTTATTGGTTGACGATTTGATGACGTCATCATACTCTGCTGTGATTCCATATCGTCCTCATCTTCATCCAAGTCATGCAAACGGGGTGCCCGATTCTTCTTGGTTGATTTTGGTGTCTGACCAGATGATCTTCTGGACTCCACAATGGATGGTTTTCCTTCTTCCACCATGATTGACTATAGACAAATATTTCTGAAAATTAGTAAAATTTTTAAATGTTTTGAAACATTAAGTCAAAAATTTTTCTGTTTTTATCTTATTTAAATGTAGGAGTTCATAAACATAATAATTGGTACTAATCGATCACTTTATATCATCTCAAAGATAATTTTAATATATGTATTATATATGTAAATTGATGTGTATAAAGTATACAATTTAAAAACTAATCACTGATGTTTAAAAATATATAAATAAGCAGAAGAATTTAATTCTTTAATCTATACATTATGTAATACATTTTCACTAAATTCAAAATTCATAATTGAAATAGTTCTCATTTTGTTATATTAAAATATACAATTGTTAAAATATGAGATCAAAATAAAATAATAATGTGAAACATTGAACATTATTAATAATTTAAACTTTTATAAAAGGTATTATAAAATCCAAATTTTCAAAAACATTTTATCTGCATTATTGTTCACTGAAAAATTCTAAATATTTGTAATGTTGATAGTTTTTGGAGTTGATGAAAAACACCTTCAACTATAACAGTGTAAATAATTTATATTAGTTTAGTAAATGTATAAAACAATAATAAACAGAATTTTTTACATATATATATACACACCATGATTATTACTGTCATACTGTTCTATTGAGATGAGTTCCTACTATAGATTAAGTATTAAAAAAATATATTGCTGTATTTGTAAATAATAATCCAATATTTGGAGGAACCAAATATATTATTTTAGAAATGGAATCTTATTATATCAAACTAAAAATTTTGCAGAAATATAATAGAGCCCTATGGACCAATACAAAAAATCACAAAAATATGTTTACTTACTGTAGTTAAGAAAAGAAGTACACTGGTCTGTAATCTACTATATGTGGTTTAATACAAGTAATATATTAACAGCTTCTATAATCTGCAGCCAAACAAATTTCATATATAATTTTCATTTTTTTGTATATTATAGAAAAATTAATACTCATTTAATGTACTCATTTATTATAAATTTATATACTTTGTCATTTATCTAAGACTATTTACTATTTAGAAATAGTAATTATGAACAGCCCCTTATATTAATTTTTGTATTAATTTATATATGTTAACTGTTATCTCATTATTATGTAATTGTTCTCCTTCGGTTTTATCGATTGGACCTTTTCTGTTCCCCCTTACATCCCACTTCACAACTCATCCAATCAGATTTCTCCATTTATCACACATTGTGTGAGTACAATCTGCCTGTCTGCTGATTATAAAATTTGCCTGTTCATTATTTTATGTACATTAATTACTATGCTTGATAAGGAGAGTTTCTCTCGAAAATTTGTGTTTAAATAAACAACTATATCAACAGCCAGTGATTCTAATTGACTGAATTGAACACCTTTGATGATTCAACATTTGAAAAAGATGCCATATCCTTTAGTAAGGATAGTGATTTTTTATTTATTGTTGGCATTGTTTTTCTATATACCTTGTTATATCCTCTGCATGCAACAATCAAAAAATTACAGGAAAGTGCTGTAGATATTGTGAAAGCATATCAAGATGTTTCTTTACTCATTACTGATCTTAGAAATATAAGAGAGAACAGTGATAACTATTTTAATCATTTATGACCAAATTATTTAATGTCAAAATGACAATTCCCCATCAAAGCTAAAGATCAAATTCATCTCAACAATTCTCCTACAACAAATCCTAAAGAATACTATCAATAAACATTTATGATTCCTTTGTTAGATAGATTTAT
The DNA here is from genome assembly GCA_034780395.1 of Vannuccia rotundouncinata. Classification (NCBI taxonomy): domain Eukaryota; kingdom Metazoa; phylum Platyhelminthes; order Proseriata; family Coelogynoporidae; genus Vannuccia; species Vannuccia rotundouncinata. Next base: position 20,934 of record JAUZNC010043212.1, on the reverse strand, counting down.
TATGGAAATGAATTAAAGGTTTTTAAATTTAAGTGAAATGCCCAGTAAGCCTAGTAAGCTTGTTACAAAACAAAATGCTAATGGAATTACAGAACTTTCAGCATTTTTAATAATAGTGTTCTACTAAATCCTGATTTAATTGTGCAAGAAGTTAGAGCATGGAAACATTGCTGGATAAATGTGGTTGCTGCAGAGAGACTGGTTACTATTGCTGGAGCCATCAAAGCAACTGATTTACTGCAGTTTCCAAACTTGTTTATTTTATTGAAGATCACAGCAACTTCTCCTGTCACATGTTATAAATTTGAAAGATTGTTTTTTGCAATGAAACAATTAAAGATGTGGTTAATGACCAAAAAAAGATAGAGTAATTTGGCTCTTATGAATATTCATTATGGTCACTCAGTAGATCATGATTGTGTAGTGGATTTTTTTTGAAGTTGTATTTGAGCAAATTCAATTTTTCAAAATTTTTTGTTTGAGTAAATTTAAGTAGTAGGCATATTTATTTGTTTGTATATGTTAAAGCTATTTTTTTAATATGACATTTTATTATTTATTGTACATACAAACTGTTTTCTATAGGTATACATACTTATTACAGATTAAATTTCTAAACTTAGTACATCTTATATCATACATGTAAAAATGATTTTATTGTTAATATAAATAAGTAATATTATAATTTTTGTAGTCCATTTAACATGTTTATTATTTTCATCAATTATAATTTTATCCACAATATTGTGTAACTGAATATTACAATTTATCTTTTTTAAATTGGTATAACTTATAACTTATAGCTTGTATTATTAATTCAAGAGTTTTTGTACTTGTCACATTATTAGTTTTCTCTTGATTTAAATACACACATGTATAATATGCAACTTATAATTTATTTTACACTAATATATTTTAAATAAAAATACTAAATAGATTTTTAAATTATCGGAAATTTTTAGTCAATGGTACCCTCATTGAAAAAAAGCTGGAATCGCACCTGCAATGGATTACAGTATATATATTATATTAAACGAAGTACAAAAAAGAAAAAGTGAAACTAAAATTATAATTCGCAGTATTTAAAAATACATTTATTTTGATGCAAACAAATATATATAATAAATAATAGTCTTTCAATTATTCTGTTATATTGTAAATATTTAAAACGGTCGGGGACGTCTGAATACGAATTAAATCAAATTGAATTTACCTTGTTAATTCAAAATGTACCTGCGTATCCATTTTATGTAAAATTAATTTCATTTTTTCTAGAGATACATTTTAGAATTACGCATTCTCAAACATTCAATTTAAAAAATCTTATTTTTATTATCGTATAATATGTAATATTATAATAAATAAAATCATGTATTTATTTGAAATATAAATTTATTCAAAATATCTATTGAACAATGCTATAAAAGTTAACAATTGCCTATATTATGCAACCGCATACAATATATATATAATATATATATATAGCTTTTTCAGGCTACGGAAGCTATAATACATTTATAGCTTTCTATTTATCTATATACCTGGTAACCATTTATACAAAAATAACAAAACTTTTTAAAAGATGGAATTGCTTCAACTAAATTGTATTATACCCATATTTATGCAAGATATCTTCCAATTAAAAATTATTGATATTATATATGTACACACATACAAATGTATATCCAAAAAATAGAAAAGTAGTGTTAATCGAAAAAAAATTAAATCGATGTTCTATCTTCAACGAAAAAAGCAGACTTAGTGACCAGCTACAGAAATCAAATTTACCTCAAATTAAATTTCGACAGATTAAAATATTATAATGTTAAATTTTTAACATTAACATCATGTTTAGTTGAAATAATTTGTTTTGAAATTTATTAGTTTCGATTACATTTACATAATTTTCACAAACAAGTGGCAGATAAATACAAAATTTAAAATGTATAATACATCATGTATAAAAGGCTGTTTTTTATAATTGTACGTCTAATTAGGAAGTATCGGAATTGTATAAGATTTCGATAATATAAATTTATTATTTCGATATTATAAATATATAGAATTAACAAATCATCATATTTTTTACCACAGGACTGGTTACACAAAAGAGAACTATGTTTTTTTGCAAATGTAGATGGTGCAGTTTGCAGATTTTGTAAACGTTTTTTAGTTGTTGTCTCGTGAACTTAGGGTGCAGCGTGTTCGTTTGGGTTACTGAATGGGCCCAAAGGGCACGTTGTAAAAGAGCTGGAATACGAGGTCCATCCTCAACTTTAACGATTCGCTCATTTATGGCTCCTCGTCTTAGATCGATTGCAAGTTGTTCTGAAAACAGGCCACGACGGTGAGATTTACCAGTTTCAAACTGAGGGTGCAGATAATAGCCAAAAATATTACAAACGCATTGTATGCGGCCATATCCAAAATATTTTGGAAAAGAATTCTTGAGGCCAAAGTCGACACTATTGTATGCTACTCCACTTCAATTTGCTAGCATAAAAAGCATAATATAAACGTTTATATGTATCCAAGGCCAGGCTGAAAATATAGCATGTGGTCAGTCATGTTGCACATGATAAAACATATAAGTAACAGTAACTATTAAATATATTTTATGTATTTTAATATAAAGTCACTAAAGAAATCATAAAGAGACATTAAATATAAAAAAAGTAAATATAGTACTTATTTATTATTTCTAAAAATCGTGAAAGCTGTACCACATGTACAAACTTATTATTGCGGTCGGGCGTTAGACGATTAATAACTGAAAAGTTAGCTAAAGGAAATTATACAAGTTATAAAACTATAGATCCAATAATAAAATATTTTCGTTTTTGTCATTTTTTAAAAAAAATGTTCATAATATGATAAATAAAGACAATATATTCCAATTTAAGTTTTATTATCATAAAGATATATTATATGAAATTTAGTAGAAAAGAAAGACCGGATATCTTTTGCCATAAAGTAAAAATATAATTTCAAAATATGGCTTATATTGCAAGTATACATAATTTATGTAGCACAATATTTACATAAATCGAATAATGTAAATTAACGAATACTAAACAGATTACAATTCAGCTGTTACAAATAAATGAAAAAGTAGGCACATAATATAGTGTAACAAGTGTAGATGTTTACGATTATCAGAATTATACATAATTTATGAATACAATGTAAAATACTCATGTACTAAATGTAATCCTATATTATTTCAATGTCAGATTTTAGAAAGTTATCAATAGGTATGTACAGTTTTATCCAGATAGTATAGAAGAAAAATTTACACAAATCGAATAATGTACATTAACGAATATTATCCAATTTTCCGTTCAGATTGTCACAATTAAATGGAAAAGTACGCACCATATATAACATAGCGAATCAAAATGTAATATTTTACAGTCATATATGAAAAATAAACAGAACAAAACAATACTTTACAGAACTATATTTTTAAGAATTGGGCATTACGTCTTTGAACTGTACGTTTTTGAATTGTACTGTAGATAGGTTGATTTGTTAACCAAATATTTTTAATCATCTTAAAATTAAACAGAAGAAGTCACTCATACTTTAAAGAACTATTTAAGGTAATTTTTTTTTAATTAAATCAACAAATATTGAGCATAATATATTACTTTTGGAGGACACAATATAACATACAGATCCATTTACCAATTTTTAAATATATTGGAAACAAAAAATTCTCCAGTTAGATCAAATTGCATGTGATAACACCGAACATCTATTTTTAAATCCGTCGTCGTTCTTATGTGAAATGAAAGGATTCTTAATTGAAGATTATTAAGATTTTACTTACCAAAGTTATAAAATATTAAACAATTTGAACAGTCGGTCCAGAAATTTATTATAAATAGTTTTTTAATTTTAAAATGTTTACTACAAAAAAACTTCTTAGTTTAATAAGTTAATTTAGTTCAAATATTTAAATTTAGAAATTAAAAAGAAAGGAAAACTATTTACAAACATTAAAAAAAATAAAAAAAATAAGTATAAATAAAAAATTACATTTAATTTAAATTTAATGAAAATTAATAATTATTTAAACCCAGTAATAATAAATAATTATATCGAAACACAGTTGAATTAAGGAAAAACAAGACACTCCACAACAATTGTCAAACTATTCGCTCCGAGCATTGTAATCTAAAATTTTTAAATAGTTTACCTATTTAATTTATTTAAATTATTTGAAGTTAAAATATTTACATTTAAAAATTTGACGATAGAAAATTAATTAAATTATTTAAATATATAGTTTAATTAATAAAAAATTAATTATTGCAAAAATCGAATAAATGTATTCAAATTCTAAATCTTTGGAAGATTGTCTTCTTTTCAAAATCTTCTCCCAATCATGTCAATCTTCACAAAATCAGGGTAATCTTCTGAAAATTATTGCAGTTTTATCAAATCAGGGCCCGGCTTCTTCAATCTGGGTCTTATTTGGAACATTTGAAAAAGATTTTATAAATTGAACGCTTGTATAAATTTTTATAGAATTTTAGGGTCTCGAAGACCTTTTGGCAAAGCTAAAATTTGTCAAAATTTGCTGAAATATGTTAAAATGTACTTAAATGTTTCAAATTTTGTCAAAATCTGTTAAATGTAAGTCAAATAACATGTATTTATTTATATGTATGAAATTTATGGATTAGTAAGGATATTAAAGGATTTCAGCAATAATAAAATTTGTTTAAATTTGTTAAAATGTGCTATATGTTTATAAATTTTTGTATTTTTGTAATTTTTAGCAAAATTTAAAGCAAAATTTGTTAAATGAATATTGAAACAAAATTCTGTTAAAATTGCTAACCTTAATAATATATTCTTATAATACTAAATTCGGAAATATTTGTTAAAATCACAAAAATTGTGAAATTAAAATAAATTAAAAGTACTCAATACCTATAACATTAATAATAATCGCTGCAATTAATCAAGTATTTAATAGAAAAAATCGAATTTTGCTTATGTAATATAATACTATAAGAAATTTAAATTAGCCAAATCGGTCAAAATCAAAAAGTGTAAGTAACATAGAAGGGTGGAGGAGGGGAGGAGGAGGGGAGGAGGAGGGGAGGAGGAGGGGAGGAGGAGAGGAAGTGGGAGAGGGTAGGAGGGGTGCGATAAGTCATGAGTTAAGAGTTGTCCATCACAAACTACTTATGTACCATAGAAATCACGGCGCAATGCGGTTTCTTATGTTATTTACATAAGATTAAAACATTTGTATTCATCACAATTAAATATTACGCAGCTAATACAAGTAACACACACCTTATTAATTTATTACCAATAGTTAGAATTTAACTAATCAATTTAAAATTCTGTTTCATACTTTATTATAATGATTTTTGCTCAGGGTCGTGATAGGGGGCTTGTAATTATATTCTCCGTGAACGAGTAAGCGAATCTCACTGTAACATGATTCTGTTTCGATTCTGGAAATTATATTTTATTTTGAATATTTAAAAGTTATATAAATATCATTATCTAGAAAAATACTGTAAAATTCGTTAAATATCACTTATATATTTCGTTCATTAAACAGAGTTTGACTAGTGAGAAAAAATAAATTGTTCGAAAGATGAACTATAAATAAAATAATTACTTCTACTACTATTATTGAAATTATAAACCCTCTTAATGAAATAGCCCACCACATTGAAATTAATCAATTAAATATTGGCCGAGATGTGTTGTGGTTACGCGGCGTTAAACTAATCAATTAAATTGTAATCCATGATTATTACTTACCCGGCGATAAATAATGAATTTGAGGGATTAATAAAATAAACTTGTGTAAAATATTTGTATGAATAAGTGAAAAGTAATCAATTTAATTAGTTATAAAGTGTCATTAGTTTATAGAGTTTATATAGAGTTCAATGAATTCTTTAAGCAGAAATATTAATAATATCTGAATGAAAGATTGGATATGATTTCAATTAGTAAATTTACTTAATCAAACGAAATAATCAGATCTAATTTTAATCTAAGTTTAATTATACTTTAAACATAGACATTATATATCTATAATTTAAACTAGATCTGCAATCTAAAATGAGTCCATTTAAAATTCCTAGTAGTTATATAGTGTAATGTCTATGACTTTAAATAGTTACCTATTTATAGTATTTTCTTTAGATGCATAAGGACTGAGTAGATGTGTACAGCCTATAATCTAAATCTATAATCTAAAGACCTATTGGAAAAAAATATATAAAAAAAATTATACATAACTGAAAAACTTGTAAAAATCAGTTAATAACGTATAGGTATTTCAGAGATCTCTTTATAATCATTGTCAATATTAGTTTACAACAATTAAAAACCATTGCATAAACCGTTACATAAATTATAAACTCACATATATAGGTAATCATTGTAAATATTAGTTCAATAAACGTTCAAGCAATTCTTATAACATTTAGCTAATTTATAATAATTATAAAACTTCCATCATTGTAAAACACACCATAGCTTGAATAATGAAATCGGTTATTATATTACATATTATTCAACACAATAATTGTAGTATATATTATACCATTATTCACCCTTTTATATAACGTGAAATAACACCATTGTGAAAACGCTTTGATTCGTGTCCAATATCAACTTATTATATATAATGGAAAATTGTTCCTGCCATGAGCTTCAAATAATATACAATATAAAACATACATCCTAAACATAATGTCAGAATAGAATGCAACGCAGTATATTAGGCAACTCCAAATTTGTTATACGTATTATCAAAAAGCCACATTTTTATAAATGAACAATTTACAATTTCATGAATAAGAATATATAATTTATTAGTTTATTCAATTTATAAAATTCATATATATGGCGCATATAATATATTCAGTTATATATAGTTAGTTCTATTGGAATGAGTACCATTGATGAAGCTAGTTTTAAAAATATTTTCTTACTAATTATGATTTAGAATATCTTATAACACGTAAAAACAATAAAAATATAGATTTTATATACCGTCGGTAAAAATGTAACATTCTAATATATCATATTAATTAATTATGAGACAATTAAAAGATGTTCGAAAAAATGGTATTTTATAGCATTGGGTATCTTAACTTGTTCCCTTCGGAACGTAAACATAATTTGTAAACTATTTTTCCTTTGCACCAAAAGCTTGGAACGCTATTCCTTTTGTAAAAAGAAACATTCAAGAATATGCGGATTTAAAATCTATTTCTTCTTGTGAGTTTGGTTCATTTGTTTTATATACTATATTTATATTTTATTTCGTTAGACACACATTTCAGCTATTTTCAACTTATATTTGTAACGATGCAGACACTGGTTGCAATATGTGGAGCTTTATATAAAAATTACATATATAACAGTAGAAAATTATAATAGAATAATCAAATTATTGCTCTTTCATCTAAATGATTATAATTACGTCTTTAAAAAGGTAAATACCGAATTAGCATCAAATAGTTTAATAAAAATATATGAAGTCAAAGTTTTTCTAACTTTTCTTATTTATTCAGTGTTGATTGTAAAATAATAAAAAAGCAAATGTAAGAATAAATAAATTTTAAGTTGTAGACAACTATATACATAACCAAAAATAAAAATAATATATAATTAATAACATATTATAAATAGTTAAAAATATTAAACATTAACACGTTAAACAATTTGAAAACATGGAAAAAATATACTTTGACATCAAAATTACTATCCATAATATACACGAGTGACTTTTCAATAACCAAACAAACATAAAATAATAAATAAAACAATAAAGGTCAGAAAAGTTGGGAAAGTTCAAAAGTTCTGAAATTTACAACACAATGATTTGTAGCCTGCAAAATTTATTAAAAACACAATTTAAATGTTACAGGATGCAATATAGATCAATTTTCAAACGCCTTGGTTTGAATGTAATGCACATGACAACAGCCCTTTCTTCATAGTCGGTTAATGTCAAGAAGATCTGGCAGAATTTTATCTCGATAGCGCTCCTCTAAAGTTTGCATATAAGGCAGATGATCACAAAGAAGAAAGTTGGTAATGGGTTCCTCCTGGAAAAAAATCAAGTAGTAAGTTTAGAGAACGCAGATGAACATAACCAATTAAATAATAATAATTTTACCTTGAGGAAGATTACAAGATTCTGCTTTTGTAATTGCTGCAAAATATCTGAGGCCAAATGCTTGAGTAAAGCGACACACAAATACACCTGATAGTCAGGTGAGAGGACCAACGTGAGACACACCGTCTGCACTATTGTCGCCCAATCCAGCCGGGTCCAAAAGCACTGGCCCAGCCAGTCCTGGACGAGCTGGGCCGCTGGATATCCGGACATGCGGAAGGCTGAGTGCACTTGGGGCAGCTCCTTCGACAGTATCAGTTCCACATAGTGGCAGGTTTTGAAGAAGAGGACAGACACTCCGCTGCTCCGAAGATCACTGGATAACACCGCCTGAACGGTTAGAACTGAGAGAGTTACACTTTTGAAACAATGCATTCAGCACTTGAAAGTATTATTACCGACTGGTGAATGCGTTGCGGCCAGAGATAAGCGGACTCTGGCAAGGGAAAGAGTTTTTGGAGAAAGGTCCAGGACCGCGCGAAGTCACCCTTGAAGAAGAGGAAGACGGTGGAGACAAACCAGTCGAAACCTTTGAAGCAGCCGTTCAGGAATTCTGAACAGAAAACAACAACAGCATTTCTAGAAGGTACATTACGATCTATTTTACTTAAATGATTGTCGATCTGTTAATACTAAAAAACAAAATATTCATCTCCTTGAATCTGTCTTACTCAGATCTGATTTGGAGGGTTTGGTCTGCAAGCTGGTCAGAACTCGAACTGACTTGAGAAGCTTGATGAAGTCCGAGCGAGTCTTCTCGTCAACTTTGACTAAATGAAGACGTTCACCATAGCTACACAAGACAGCGACATTCAGGGAAATAAAAAGGAGCCACCTGAGGAATGATAATTTCTAACCAGTGCTTACCGCAGTGCCATTTCCACTCCTAATTGGTCAAATTCTCGGAGTTGAACAGCGTTCAGTGTAGATTCGGTCACTAAAAATAAAGGTTGGTCGTCAACGATTTACAAAAAGTTTCAAAATTCCGGGTAGGTACCTGTTGCTTTCACCTCTGGAAAGGTTGTCCTATCCTTCACAGATGCAATAATTATGATTGCACGCTCCATTAATTCAACCAGATCTGCACATAATAAAATGATGACAAAACTAAGCAAACAACAGTTCAAAATTCATCCAATTCGACAAAGAAATTTACCACATTGTTTGATTTTTTCCGTGGGAGTTTTCCGAATTTCGAGATGAAAGGCTCTTCTACAGGCTTCCAACAAATCGTGTCCAAGCTCAGCATCACGTGACTCTCTGAGGAACTGACCAATAGGATTAGAGGCACTGCTGGTGGTCCCCACGAGGGAAGGAATCAATGGAAGGAAGGCACTGGGAAGAGGATACTCCGCAACCAGGGGGTACGGGTAGAGTTCCGGGTGATCCTGAATCAGATATCGAATTTATAGAGTTTTCTTTGAATAAATCAATAAAGAATGACTCATCGATGACTCACATCCTGGAGAGTTCGCGGAGGAAGAATACGCTCACTCGGTCCGCCAATTATGAAGCTCTTGACAAGGATATAGCTTCGTTCGATCGATAGAGAATCGATAATTACTTGGGCTGAGCTGTAAATGTGGACATCAATAGGTTGCAATATGTTGCGTATTTGATATAAGGATAGAGCTAGCGGTGCTTACTTCTCGTCGGTAATATTGCCCTGTTGATTTTTAATCAGCATTTCCTGAAACTTGTACTGAGTTTGGAGCAGAAGAAAGGTGTCCAGGCAGGAAATCATCACCGACAGAACTCTGAACATATTGGCAGCAGATTTGAAATAAAACAATTGCGGTAACACGAACTACATACAATTAAATTGCTAAAATATATGACAAACTTATTTTTACCTGAGACCAAAAATATGGGATTGTTCATAGTTAAAGAGAGAGAGAATTTTGGCATCAGAGTCAACCATGATTATTCGATCAATTAAACCCTGAAATGGAGAAGTGATAACATGAATATCTAACACTTGTGCGGGGACGTTATCGCTACTCAAATACCGTGATAGTGTCAGGAGCCTCGCGGAAAGAGTATTCCAACTTATTGGGAAGCTCAGTGTGAGCAATCACTTCATATACGGCGGCAAAGGCGGAGAGGATGTTCAACATTTTGGTCAAGGGCTGAAGAATGCATCGAAAATCCATAAGAAACTCGTGGTCGCTTGTTATGTGTGCATCTTTTATGGCTGAATAAATTATCTAAATCGTGTTTGACTAATTTTACCTTATGCGCCAATTTATCAATGGGATCAACGGGCCAGTGTTTGGGCGAGTGAACAGGCCAGTCTTCTCCCACAGGGCCTTCAATGCTTGCCCACACATCGTGGACCAGAGTGGTGACAAACCCTGTGTTCAACAGGGCCGAAATTCCCGGGGCAGTGGCTGCCATCTGGGTTAGCATGAAACCGTAGCCAAATTTTTCGCACTTACTTACCTGCAAGAAACGAAGTGTTACTCGGTTACCTCACTGGGGTAGGGTAGTTAGCGAGCTGGTCTAGAGTTCCATCCTTACATACTACTGAATGAACTGGGTTTGCACACCCCTTGCTACAGGAAGTGGAGGTATTGCCGGTGGAAACAACTGACCTGTAACTTCTTGATGTATCTTGTAAACATGTAGGAGGCACAATCATTGATGGCTCCAGTCTGTTGGAGTAGGAGCAGACCACGCGGGGTGTTGGCAAAGTTGAGAAGATTGTCCCGTAGGGTTTCCTCCCAGAATAAACTGGATCGATAAAAAAGAGGTACAATTACAGATAGACGTGTTCTGCAAAATGAGATGAACTTTTGTAAAATATAGACAGCCATTTTATAATTGTGGTTTTTTATCGAATGAATTTTAGGTTTATTTATCTAGAAATGGGAAATTTATGAACATATTTGATTTAGATGGTAGTAATCTCCTCCAGATGAAGTTTCCCAGTTGGTAATTGTAATTTAAATTGAAGAATAAAACACTCACGGATTGGTATTGCTGTCCTTCGCCACAATGGATCTTTCTTCAGTTGGGGTTGCCGTCCGTTCACTGTTTTCTAACGCCTGAAAGTGTCAAAAGTTCGTCAAATGTAGGAATAGTGAAAGGCGAATGAATCCACTTACAATGTTTCTAATCTAAATCATCTTATAGTTTAGTCCATTAATCTTTCACCAATTATAAATAGTCAGAAATTATGTAAGAGTAACATTAAAATATAAGGACAATATAATTTAAAAGAGTGACCTATAATAAATCCTTCATTTACTCCTACAGAAGTTTGATTAGGCATAATAAAATATTAAAACAAGATTATAACAACACAGGTAGAAACTAGTCTTAGAATACAAAAGAAAGACATCACTACCTCCTTCCACGCCTTGGCGAGGACCTGGTGCAGCATGAATGGCCGGAGACTTTCCAGCCCTTCGGCAGTGCTGTAATTCTGACGACATATGTAGGTCAAGGCCACCATCACAGATGTCGGCAGCTCTAATCTGTCAATAATGGCACGCTGGATCAACTCAGCCAGCACATCGGCAGACGACCTGGAGAAGATCAAATATAATTGCATTCTGAGGTTGGAGAGATTGTGATATTATGGCAACGGACCTTTTATTCTTGCCCGGTCTGAGCAGTGCCAGTCGGCCCTCCTTGTTGGCTGCGATGTTCATCAGGATCTCCGAAAGTTGAAGGAAAATGAATTCTTGATTGGGTGGGATTGAGCGTTCCTACCAAACCCAGAGAGAAAGAAGATACATCTCTGCCGTGTAGGAAGAAATATTAATTGTGTACTCACTTTGACTAGGGTGGAGAAAGGGGCCATTAAGCTGTGGATGACCTCCGGAGTGCACAGACATGCAGCACAGACCCGATTGAGAGTGGCCATTTTCTTGAGGGCCTCTGTGATGAGGGTGCTCGGCTCCAAGTAACCTGTGGTTGGTTAATGCATGCATGTTAAGTGGACCTGTAATCAAATCTATACAGCTAAGTTAAATAAAATATCTTTTTTACAGTAAAATGAAATATCCGAATAAATATCTTCAAATTGTTCGCAGACAAATTAAAATATACTTTTCTTAAATATTATAATAACTATTTCATAAATGCATTTCTTATATTTGATCCTCAAATCGTAAGTTGTGAAATTTCCACTTACTCTTCCGTGTCGGTTTTCTTCGTGTCTTATTGGCGAGGAAGCTGATAAATAAGTCTATCAATTTCTCCACCGTTATCGGGGCTACAAAGTATGGAATAATCTCTTGAATAGTAACAAATAAAAGCATAATACAGCATTTTTATTGTTATATGGCCACATTGCAGATATATAAATATTATATATTTAACATCCTGTGGTCTTTATGTAACATGCAAATAATAATTAAATAATAATCAACAAATGCCTAACTTATAAGTCAGAAATAAAATTGAACAGAAATCTGGAAGATCAAGCCCACCTTCCTTCTCTCGAAGTACCACCGGGAAAAGATTGCGGCCATTGGAACAACAGATAAGGCGGGCCAGCATGCTCAACGAGTGAACGAAGTGCAGATAGTCCAGGTGGGAGGGGCTGAAGTTCATCTTCTGTCCTTCTGATTGGTAGAAATTAGAGCCAAAAGGATCAGTCAAAGGTTTAGGTAGGCAGGTTTAATTGAGCACAAGGTAAATATAAAAGGCGCACGTACAGTAAGTTTACCTCGATCTAAATCAGAAGAGTCTCCGCTGCTAGTCTGTCGTCTAGGAGATCGGGATAGATTGGCCGGCTCCAGAAAACGAACACAGGACTTAACCGCTTCGATTAACTGAGCGTGATTTTGATAGAAAACACTTAAATTTGTGCAACATTACATATAATTTACTTTATACTTCAAATTATGAATTGCGAAAAATCATTTAAATAATATGTGTTCTTGTAAAATATAGTTGTATGCTTAACAATAAATAATGAGTTGTATGGGAGATAATCTTGATGAATTTAAATAGATTCAAGACCCTAGTGTTGATCTCTGTACAAGGTAAGAAAACAAAATCCTTGAATGAGAAATCCAAAATCATTTATTGTTCTAACGAAAAATTGTGGAATCAAAAAAAATCTACCTAATAGTGTCCATTTCATACAACGCTACGGTTTACAACAGAACAATAAGCATTATTTAGTGTCCAAGTTGACTCACCAGAGGTCGATATTTACCAAGCAGACGAACCATTGGTGTTCGACTGTAGTTACCATGCTGAAGGAGAAAGACAGAACGAAATTGGTGTCTGATTCAATCTATTTATAAACCAAAATTTACAAAATTCTTCCAAGTTATATTTTGAATCTGTGTATTCTAACTATAGTAGGGTTTTGTTATAAGGTAAAATTTGGCAATCGTGTATTTTTTGTTACAAGCACCAACATTGGTACAGTAACTAAATCAAAAATGGAGATTTCAAAAATGAATAAACGATGTTTTTAGGTGGTCAGTCGATTTTTATAGGGCCATAAAATCGATAAATCAATAAATCCTGTAATCTTAATTTTCTATCGACCAAACACAATACTTATATGTTCAAATTGTTGGTTATCCTACTAAATCGACTTATGCGGTTCTTATGAAATTATATTTTTAATATTAAATGTGCATTAAAAAATAAAATGCAATAGTTCAAGGTTATTTTCAGTAAAACTTTTGAACTTTTCGTGATGTTCTAACCAATCCTTAGCACTCCTAAATGGATTTTTCCAATTTCATTGAAGCCACTGTCTAATTGGTTGGACCATTCAAAGCTCCAGAAAATTCAATCTATAAAGGTAATTCTGGGTACAAGTGATAATATATTGTAAGTATACAAAAGTGGGTGAGGAAAGCCAAGATCCCGGTGGCGTCGAACAGAAGTGTTGCATAAGATGGGGACACTAAAAATAGGAATCAATCACAGAAACAGCCAAATAATTGCTAGATGGGCCAGACATTCAATGGTATGCATCACATTCCAGTTTAAGAATCTTAGTCAGACATAATGGTGGGGTATTCACAGGAACCTCCGGTAGCCGCATGGCTGGGGGAGCTGAACATCAAGGTCAACATTATGACGTAAGAGTATATTCTCTACACGTCACCTTGGGCCCCATGCCCACGAGTTTTCCTAGAGTGGCCTCTTCGTTTCTTTTTCTAATACACGGCGCGAGTGAACTCGTAGCGCGTCAACGAGAAGGTGACGGGGCACTTTCTGGATGAAATCCACAAGGATTCTACCGTCCCTGAAGGTGTCGCACCCCAAGGATGTGCCTCACCGTCCCTGAAGGTGTCGCACCCCAAGGATGTGCCTCACCGTCCCTGAAGGTGTCGCACCCCAAGGATGTGCCTCA
>JAUZNC010043201.1:6128-17071 GCA_034780395.1 Vannuccia rotundouncinata | reverse complement strand
ACAACCCAAAATGATTTCACATATTTTATGGTTCGAGCTAACACACGTTTTTGACCTTTTTGGTCTATAATATATAATTAGTTTGAATGAAATCTGCAGTTTAAATTATTTCATTATATATTTATTATTTATTCGTTGACGCTTTTTAGAACAATATCGAATTTACAAAATATACCAGGGGCGGTATGCAGAAAGCAAACTTAATGTTTAAAACTATCTTTGTTCTACATACCGGACCTGGGAGAAAGAATGTTTTGTCTAGAAAAGAACGGGCTTGATTTGGTCACTAAAGAATATTGTGAACGCTACCAATAATGAAACTCGATACACAATTTTTGGCAGAACTGATCATGATATCGATGTAAACTAATTTTCTTCCCTGAAGTAGATCGAACCATATTACAAGAAATAGTCAATGCTTAACATCTTTCAACTCCAGATTCACAAAAAATATACAAAATTGAATTCTAAAAATATCTTTAAATTTCATCAATCAAGAAAATTTTCATCCGATTTAAAGTCTATTCCTGAAAAAATACTGGATTTTTTATTTTCCCTTGAAAAAATCTGATTGAAATCTTTTTTCACCTGGTTCTTTGGTTTCAATCCGAGCTGCTATTCAGCGTTTTCTGAGAAGGAGGAACTGTCAATTCTACACAGAGATATCCTGCAATAGTTAACTTAGGGTTGTGTACAGTTCTAAAGTTTTAGATATCGGTTTCCGTGATTTTAAGTGTACCGTATATGTATTTTGTATCATATTCGATTTCTATTTTAATTACAGGGAAATAGTAATGAAAATTTTGACCTGAAATGTTCTATATTAATTTTCACAAGATGTATTTCAATTTCAGATTAATAATATTTTTGAAATAATTAATGTGTTTATAAAAATAAAATTTTCATTGATATCTAAGAATTTATGTATAAGATAATCTATAAAATCTTGGGATTTAAGTATAATACCTCCCTAAATTTCATAGATTACCTCATTTAACCCATTGTCTTTTTTCCGGGGGTTATTAAAATAACTCTCGCAAATATATAAAATGCATAGATTTTACCATTTTTTTATAATTTATTTTTACCGGGAGTTATTTGAAGTAATCAATATTAAATTCAATTTTCAAAATATTCTCAAATTTTATAAATATTCTGAAAGGCTTAGCATAACTCATATAATCTTATTTTCTTTCCAAATAACTCCCTCAAAAAGCAAAAAAGTATGAGTTAAATCAAAAATATTTACTACAAAAATATCGTAGAAATGAATTGATATTTTAAACAAATTATAAATTTTATATAATACTGATTGTTGCCATTTAGTTCTAGACGGATTATAAATTATTTTTGTCAAGTGTCACTTAACGTCCTAAAATGAATAAAATGAATAATGTTTAATATAATTTTTGGCGAACATTTAGTGTGAATCATTTTTTAGTGACTATATTTAAACGAAAAATATCATTAAGAAAAGTTTGAATAAAATATATTATATTTGGTTATTAAAATTTAATTCATCAAAAAGATTTTTGTCAGAAATTAAGTTTATAATAATTGAACTTACCATAAATGTCTTTCTTTATTCCACCGGTACAAGTACAGCGTTTAGAACCATCAACGGACCATCCCATATATCCTTTTTCGGTTACACACTTTGTTTTGCAGGAATCTGAAAAAATATTTTGTGTTTTCAAAAATGAATTGAAACTTTTTTAATTTTTTTTTAATTTTTCAATTAAAGATTATCTCCGATTGAACAATTTTTATATCCAATTAATTTTATGTAATATGGCGAAGTGTCAGTGAGGCAACTAATAAAAATAGACAATGAAATATTAAATTATAATAAAGTAAAACTAAATTAAATTAAATTATCTCTGTGTAAATTAACCTCGAAAATTTAAATAATTTAAATTGTTAAATTTAAAGAAAACCAATTTTGAAATTGAACAAAAATTAAATCTAAAGAACTCATCATATCCCTATAGTTTTGTGTGTACGGTTGATTTTGGATTAACAGACTGTTTGTGATCAGATTTGTTCTGTAGTTGGTTCTTTGCAAGAATAAGGCTGTGAAAGGTTTGTGGGAGTGAATGGAGTTATGGAGCTACGGTTGATTTTTTTATATTGATTTTGAATGTTCTTGTAGACGAATGGCAAGAGATCCGCATGTTTGACCAATAAAAATGTTCTCACAGATTTTTGCAGAAAACTTATAAACCAGATTTTTTGTCAAACAGTTTTTATTCAACTAAAATAATTTTTGTCGCTTTTAAAATTATATTTCTTTAAATTTATAATTGACGAAATATACATTAATAAATATATTGAAATATTTATATAATAGACCAACTTTTACGAAGACGAAGTCGAAACGTTTATATATTGTAAATTTTATTTTATTTTTATAGTATTTTCGTTGTTAATTTAACACAGAAGAGAGAATTTTATTATACTTTTTAGAATCTTTTTTATGTTTTATTGTATATTTTTATTATTTATAACTTAAGAATTAATTATAAATATGCGAAAATATGAATAAAAAAGTTTTAATAACTTTGGTTATTAAAATTCAACCAAAAGAAAAATAATGTCAAAATCATGTTTATAATAATTGTTTTTATACCATAGAGGTCCTGCCACCTTCCACCACTACAAGTGCATATTCCAGAAGTATCAACGTTCCATCTCATACGTCCTTCTTTGGTACACTTCGATTTACAAGCACCTGGAAAATATTTTTAAATGTTTATATTGCATTTTCAAATAAATAAATTAAGGCTTCATTTATATTCTTCGTTTTTACCGTTATCGATTTTCACCAAATGAGAATTTTTAAAAATTGTATTTTTTATTACATTGAAATAATTTTGTCAATTCAAAATTATCGTTAAGAAATTGTTGATGAAAGATTTTAGCTTTAGTTATCAAAATTTAGTTCAACCAAAAAAGAATTATTTCAAAATTAAAGTTTATAATAATTGCTCTTACTAAAAATCTCTTTCTTTTTTCCAACGGTGCAGGTACAGCGTCCATAACCATCTTGAGACCATCCAATATAGTCTTTACACTGGGATTTACAGGATGCAGAAGCTATAAATGGTAAATTATATTTTTCATGATAATCGTGTAGAAATTAAAAATATTTAATTAAAGACACTGAATGTCTAGAATCGATTAATATAACTAAAGATTAACTTACCAAATGACGGTACTGTAGCAAGTACAACACAAAAAGCAACTAAACCAAAAAGAAGTTGATACTCTGAACGCATGGTGATATTTTAGAATAACTTGGGTGGTTGGAATATGTTTTTGGTTTAAATACACCGAGTTTGACGTACAAATAGGTTTTATGTATTTAATTGTCAAAATAATTATTCGTAAACGATAAATATACAATCAAATGATGACTGACCGAAACGGTATCTTTATAGGAAACCCTAAGTATTCAAATATTTGCATGAAATAGTCATTATTACTTTGATTTAATTGCTATTTGATTATGTCGAGGTTGATGACCATTAAATTGTAAATTATTTTAACCTCTCAACTTAATTAAACTAAATGTTACATTTATTCAAATAAACAGTAAAATTAAATCCAATTATATTTCTTTCATGAATATCATACTTAAGTACATATTTGGTGGGAGTGTGCTTTATAATTGTCAAATTTTATTCTATTTTCTTGTAACTACTTTTTGACATTAGTTAAACAAATATACACAATTATGTACAGTTTGTGGTCATTAATTACCTAGTTTTACTCTTTATACATTACAAATGTATTTTTCTTTAATTTCAATAAGATATCATTTTATTTATTATCTTTTAAAGTCCAGCACCTTTTTTAAAAGAAAAATAATCTACTTCCCGATTTTTTGCCCATTTTCCCGAATGTGTCACAAATTTTTCTAAAATAAAAAAGTTTTCCCAATACCTTAAGTTTCAGTCACATAACATATAAGTTTTTAAAAATAGTTAATAGATATCCAAGATATTGAGGAGTTAAATTAAACATTGACAATCTACGAGCGCACGATATTCAATATTTCTGAGAAAAATTATGTTGAAGTAAGATTGCTAGTTTACTATAATAACAATAAGAACAATCAAATCACTTTACTGTGTTATACTATATGGAAAATATGGAACAAAAAGCTTAAGTTATGTCGTGGGCTGTATATAGCATTTGAATGTATAGGAACGAATATTGTGAAGAGGGACCACCACATTCTACTGTTCGTCGGATAGACGGATTCTTAGAAATTGGTCATTGTAACTATAACGAAAGGAAGGCAGTGGGATCCCAATGACTATAGCGGGGATACTACACGTCTGAACAAGTAAAATTACACTTCTTTTTGAAAGTATCTAGACAGCTTTGAAAAAAATAGAAGTGAATCAATTAAGTTTTGCCAGAAATCAAGAGGATCATTTTTTTTCCGATGAAGTCGTCTTCCATGTAAGTAGATCAGTTAACTTTTAACGGGAGGTATATATATAATCATGATGTAATAAATTTACGACAATCAAAGTAAAATATTGGTTTACTTTTTTACATAGACATTACACTAATTGTAATACAGTTATTGTAGTTATCTGTGTAATGGCTATGGTTTTTGCAGTTATAATATGAGTTATACTTAGGTATGCGTACATATTTTAACAAATAAACATTTTGTGTAATTAAATATTTAAAAGAATTACTAATAGTTAGAATAAACATATAGTTGCAATCATAGAGTAAGGATAACAAACATAGTAATCAAAGTAATCAAAGTAATCACAGTAAGTTGCATTTTAGTAAGTTGCTTATTTTAATTTGAAATATATATTAGAACATTTTTAGTAATAATTTAAAAAATAATGTTTAAAATTTAATTGTTAATTATTATTGAATATATTAAAACATGTTTGAAATTATGATGTTTTAATTTTTTAAACTTTTGTAATCAATATTATAATATATTGCTACGGATTCATCTGCATTTGACTTAAATCTGTATCGAGATATCAATTTTTATTTTCCATGAAAGAAGTAAAATAGATGTGTTTTTTTATTTAGAGTTTATCAAAAAATGTGTAATTAGTTAAACAGAAATGGATTATATATATAAATAATAATATTTTTATATCTTAACAAACTTTGCCTGTTAATAAAAAATTTTAATAATAATTTAATCTTGCATTGAAATGATATGAAAATTATTCAAAGGTAAGTATTAATAAAGGAAATCTTTTAACATGGATTCTGAATAATTTTTAAGTAGCCTTTATACAATTATTGTAGGAATACCCTATAAAAAGAATTAAAATATGGTACCACTCATGGAATTTGATAATAAGAAACTCGACCGGCTACTTAATCATCACATAGAATAGAATATTGCGTTTATTAATCAAATAATATTGTAGAGTTGACTGGAGAAACAGAAGAAGCTAACGTATTGTATCATATTATAATTGGTAACAACTGCTACTTAACAATTTGTGAGAGATACCTATTAAATAGTTTTCAAAGATTCAATTAAAATCTTAACAAATAGAAATAGATATGTTGTCAACTGTAAAATATGGTGTATTGATTAAACCATACATAATTGACACGTCACGCATGGTTGACTAACCACCTAAAATCTTTGGACATCTCGCTATATCTAATATATATTAAGACAAACCATTAGGAACTTTTATTCACACAGTTAACTCAATCTACAATTAATGTGATTAATTACTGAAGTTAATATAAAAAATATGACCTTATTTCCTAATTTAGCCGTCTATGGTGCTGGTGGGAGTGCATCTAAAAATTACCACACCGAATTAGGAAAAAGTCGTGAGGTTTCACCCAGCAATCATCTGTCTCAAAATGAAAACAAACTTGTCTATACTGCTCTACACCAGGCAATATTGTCATGCCGAATTCAGCAAGTATACCTTCTACTTGTCAAATGCAATGCACAAATTAACAGTAAAGATCTGTTCGGCCGAACACCACTTATGCTCTGCTGTTTGGTTGACGATATTCCCAAAGCTGAACGTATGATGGCTTTATTTCTAAAATCAGGAGCCAATCAAAAGATCAAAGATAATTTGGGTCGCACAGCTTTGGCATACGCCTGCATACAAGGAAGGGAAACTCTGGCACGATATCTGTTCAACGATTGTACAGACTTTTCCATTCCTGATACTGACGGTAATACACCTTTGCATCATAATGCTATTCAAGGAAACCACTTGATTACCCAGCCACTTGTGAAATATTACATCCAGTATTGCTCCGATATTGACCAGAAAAATGTTCTGGGATATTCTCCATTGTTGCTTGCCTGTCGCTATGGAAACCTTTGCTCAGCCGCCATTTTATTACATGAAGGAGAAGCAATTACAAATCAAACGGAAAACGAGTTCTTTTTGACTCCATTGCAATGGCTGCTCAAATCCGAGAATCACAGAATTCGCGTCAACAGGAGAAGACATCTTTCAATCGCCACAGCGCCAGCGACTAGACGTCCTATTGTACCCCCAAAACGTCTTGACCGATCAGAAACCTCCCTTTCGGCTTTTTACAAAGAATTTGTTTCTCCACAAAATACAGAGAGATCTTTTGTCGGAGAATTCGCTAATTCTCAGGTAATTTTATTTGGGGGTTAAATATTTCTGATATGTCTGATATAGCGCATTTGTCTGAGAGGCATACAGTATACACACTCCGTATACATTGTCTAACCTTTTAATTTTTGACAAATATGATTATGTCAAATTAATTTTCTCTGTATTTTTCAGTTATAAATAAATGTAATTAACTATATCATTGATTAATTGGAAGGCGCTAATTGGGTTTGTTATTGGATATACCTGCTATTTCAATTGTTTAACATACGTTAGGAATGTAGGTCTATGAGATTATAATAGACAATAAAAGTTGTCAATTAATGCATAAGTTTAATATCTGGTGACATGTATGATATATCCGGGTGTTACATCTTAGCTAGTATTACAGCATTGGACAACTATTTAGATATCTACATATTTCAAGTAATTTACATTCCGAATGGATTAATCATTATTAAAATTCTATGTGTTATACCTATTATACTATACTTAGAATTTCATTATTTTAAACTTATAATTGGGTAACTTTTTATATAAAAGATCGCACTTATCACCTCAGGATTTTAGGAAATACTTACATTGTAAAACGAGTTAACAAAAACCGATATTTAATACATTCTTAATAAACCATTTATAATATAAAAAAATAGACATTATATAAATATATACTTTGAGTATACATACTTGGATTTGTATACAGGGTGTCCCAAAAAAGAGGGATTACTGGAATTTAGTGTTTATACATCTCCACATTTTAAGATTTTTAATAATTTCTGTTAAATCTATGTTTTAATAATATTGTTTAAATCTAGGTTCTAAATCTTTATACCTATTGTTCATTAAAAATAAAATTATTGTTAATATTTAGGATAACTTTGCATAAGTATATTTATAAATTAAATTAACCATTAAATTAGGCTACAAATAGTGTAGGTATTAGAAATTAGTAGCAGATTTATTTTATACAAGTTTCCTGAAGAAGTGTCCTGAGGCACCAATTTTCTATGGAACAAAGATTATTTTTCAGTTTAGAATACCACAAGCGAAAAGGTACCAGGAATTTTAAGCAACAGATTACAAATGACTTTCTGATCAAGTTCCCTGTAGTAAGGGCTCCTGGCAAAAAAGTCATTGCGAAAATATACAACGGATGAATAATGGTACCATTAACAACTGCTTTGGGGTTAACTCTGGAGTGACATACCCTGGACGCCTCAGGACAACTCGAACTGCTGGGAACATCCAGTTAATCAAGAATGTCATGGACATACATGCTGAGACGAAGCTGGGTGATGCTGATGTAGTTCCTGTAAGCAGTGCAAGGCGGAATGTGCTGGGAATTTCTAAGTCTACATGGGTCATGATCAAACAATTGGCCTGAGGCATCCCTCCTACAAATTAGTTAGGAGGCATAAGCTCAAACCTGCAGGCAGACTTTCCAGAGAGAGTAAAATTCTGTACATGGATACCGGGTCGTACAGATCAGCAGCTTCTCCAGATTCTCTTTTCCGATGAAACAATGTTCCAGTTGTGTGCACCATGGTCAAGTGAACAGTCAGAATGTCAGGTGGTAAGAGATGGAAAATGATTCCAGCCCTTTGTTTTCAAAATTATTTACACGTATGCTTAACTGAAGTCAAGTGATCCTATCAGAGGTGGAAGGCCAGAACACTTGGAATGACAAAAATGACGGCCAATCTCTTCTTCAGTACCATGTCCTCCCAAAACTTCGGGCAGCTCATAATGAAAACCTCATAGATCGTTTGGCAGCAGGATGGTGCCCCATCCTCAGTTTTGGGACAATATAATCAGTAGGAATGTCATCCATGGCAAGGACTGGCATGCTAGGACTCCTGACTTCAATTCTCTAGACTTCTTCCTGTGGGGATACCTTAAGTCTAATGTTTACTGTCCCTGTCCTGAGAATCTTTATCAACTGGAAGAAAACATCCTTCAAGAGATGGCTGTTCTGGATCCAGTTGTGACAAAATAAATCATTAATTTGGAACAAAAAGCCTTACTTGTTTTAATGGAGGGGGATGGGGCCAATTTGAGAGTTACATTAGCAGCCATGAGAACTTTTTTCTTATAAATATATAATAATGTTTCATATTTTTGGATTATCTATGTTTTTACATGATGAAAGTAAATATATACATTATCCAGATTCATGAATCCCCTTTTTGTGACACCCATATATATCTTTACCTGATTACTTGTGATTTATCCCGGTGATATTTATACTGCGTATAATTAATTATATAATTAACAAATTAATTATATATTTCACTTTATTTTTTAATTATTTGGATAGCTCTATCCCCTTTATTAAAGTATTTTCAAGATATTGTTGTGTGATGATAGCAAATTTCGCCACCTGAGATATTTTTATATGAATATTTAATTCAATACCGATTTCATTTTTTTTAAATTGTGGGTTTTTCAGCAATTTTCATCAATAACAGCAACCACTTGGGACGGGGTTTCTCAGCCAAGGGATGATTATTCGATGAACAAGTCCTGGAATGAATCTGTCCAACAAGTTAAAAGAAACAAAACTGCTTCCTCTGTGACGACAGCTCGTACTTCGGCAAAACAGTTTTCTATTTCTGGTAGGAATTTCAATAATTTGTTTGCATTTAAACCATAATATTATGAAGTATGAAATAAAGTTATGAATACATTCAAACAGTAAATTCAAATTCTACAGAAACAAAAGATACATAAAAATGAGAGACAATACATTGTAATAACTAACAAAACAAGCTTGAATTACAATATTTTTAATGTTCGAAAATACATAAAATATAATTATTTTGTTATAAAATATTAACGAATGAATTTTATTGACTCAATTGAGTTAATTCACGTACATGTGATGAATATTTTGTATCGGAATAGATACTACAGATGTGGATTGGGGGTCAATGACAACTACACAACTTTTCAACTGCATCAAGTCCTACTTGGAGAAGCCATCTCAAAGTCGAGTATCAACTGCAAACAACCCAGTAACGCGAAGAACAACCTTTAGGGATCAGTCCACCTCCAGATATCTTCGTCCGGACACTGGGGAACTCGTACAAGTGGCGAATCCACGACGCTCTTTAATGCGAAATTCAGCGACAACGTGTTTACGACAAATCCTCGAGATTTACAGCGATTCCTTTAATGTGCTCAAAGCTGCGGTTCCTCCACCACCAAAGTTGGCTGATCCGTCTACTGTCAGCATAATGGGAAAGGTATTAAATATATTACTGATTGAGTATTTAGAATTATAATAAAAAGTGTAGCTATGTGGAAGCAAAAGACCTTTCTTGAGATTAAATTGTAAAAGGTTAATTTTGGAAAATTGTATTGATTATCATAAAAGTTTTATTGAATTTACACGACGCTAATACTAAATTTAATTAAATGTTTCCTTTTACTAATTGACATTTACCTTACATTGTAGTGAGATAAATAAATTCATTAGTATATTTTGATATTTATTACTATATTTATACTTTTTAACAATTTTGCTATCATAAAAATAGAATGTAACAAATGTCTAACAATTTTAAAATAGAATGTATAACAAATGTCTAACAATTTTAAAATAGAATGTATAAAAAATGTCTAACAATTTTAAAATAGAAGGTATAACAAATATTTAAACATTTAAATTCCATTCCAATTCACTTTATTAATCTTGGAGATATATGTATGCGAAGTTAACACGTGGTTCAATTTATTATGAACGCAATAAATCATTAACTGATTTAAGTGCCTAGAACGTAAACATTACTCTATAATATACAAAAGGTATAAATACACATAATATACATACATATAATATATATATAAAATGCTAGCTAATATTAATTATTTCTAGATATTGATTCTTGACTTTTATGAAGGTTTCAATAACTGTTATTTTATACTCGAATAAGGAACATTACAACAGTTATTTCGGTTACTCTAATATGGGGTAAATATATACTAATTGTAGACATAATGTAGTGACAGTTATAGTATTTGAAACCGAATGATTAAATTATTAATTGTAACTTAGTTTAAAATGATATATATTTAACACTCTATTATTGCAAAATTTGTGGTCATTTGTGTATTAACAGATTACACTTACCATATTTATGTAAAATATTTAACTTAACGCACCAAAACATCTCTAAATCGAGTACGGAAATGCATATTTCCCCTACATACTACTAATATATATTATAAAAAATTTTAAAAACTATTTATCATTTTTTTGGAATGTAATTCAGTCGTTACTACTTTTGACTACAGATGACTGACGATTCTACAAACGACATG
>JAUZNC010043179.1:5109-17074 GCA_034780395.1 Vannuccia rotundouncinata | reverse complement strand
GTGGTAACAAGCATAGAACAAGGAGACTGTGGTAACAAGCATAGAACAAGGAGACTGTGGTAACAAGCATAGAACAAAGAGACTGTGGTAACAAGCATAGAACAAGGAGACTGTGGTAACACCCACGGTAATTATATACGTATTTAGTTTTGTATTGAGGATGGTTTAGATCAAAAAATACTATTGATCGAACCATGATCTTAAAATGTATAATATTAACCTTTTACGGATGGTATTGTAAAATCCAGATAAATGAAATCCTCTTAGGGGCCGTGCATAAAGTACGTACGCTCACAGGGGGGAGGGGGGGGGGTCAGTCCAAAACGTACCAAAGGCGTACAAGGGGGAGGGGGGGTCAAGCAATTGCCGGTCTAGATAAATAATAAATAACGCTTTTCCTTAAAATAATAGTGAATTATAAAGATTCTATAGAATCTAAAGCTATCCGGAACATTTAAAACTAATTTCTATAAATATTCTTACCATCCATCAAATACATAGATTCAGATTTCAAAAAATTGTCATTGAGGAAATTTTATAAAATCATCATGTAACATTAAAAAATATAAATTGCCCTGCCAATGTATAATTGAACATAAATTTTAAATAAAACCAATTTGATTTTTCAAAAAAAGTGTACAACGCTGAAGATAAATTATTTAATATTTCTACATTCTCCCTATATAAGCGCCGCACACAGACCAAATAGAAAAGTTACAGTGTTACTTAAATAATGTCAATAGGGCCTGATGATATAAAAGCAATCAGCAATATTTCTATATTTCGTTGCATCTGATTATCAAAATCCGGTTTCAGATACACTTTTACCATTTGTACAGAAAAAAATATGCACAATACATTGAGGGTCATTTCCATCAGTGGGTAATTCGCTTTGTGGGTGTTAAACTGGACAGACTGAATAAATTATAGCTAGTCTAAAGGTATCTCTTATCATATCACCCTGTCTCTGAATACGCGTCCCTTTTCCAAAATGGAGGCTACACCTAACAGAAGATCCTCCGATTTTAAAAGTCAACGACATCCCATTTCTTCTCTGATTATTGATAAAAAAAACAGCTTATCTTTTATTGCTATGGGTTCGGGGGATAGATATATCATGTGATCTCTTTTTTATGCGGAGGTTTCAAAGATAAAATGAATTTTGCAACGATGCGTCTCTTTACATCTGTAAGTGTATTTGTACAACTACTGTTTTAAGTGTCCATTACACTTATAGTGCAGCACACAAGAAATTGGTGGCAAAGCCTATTTAATAAATTGAAATAAAGATGCACAGTTTATCAGTTGGTTTTAACATTTTCATAGGATATCGTCTTCTAGTACGCCTAAAACAAGTCCAATAATGTGGTTGATCTTATTTCAATCGCTACAAAATAAATCTTGAAAAATATTATATGTTTAAAGGGAAATGATTTTCACATTCTGACGGTAATATTCTTTAGTAAAGAAAGATAATTTTCTTTTTTATATTAATGTTATGTGCGTACAGTGTGTGTAGGAGGAGGGGTTATAGCTATTACATTACCGCACTGATGCACACCTCTCGGGGTGTATAAATTGTTAAACTCCATAGTTTCCGATTTAATTTGAATAAATGTATAAGACAATATTTAGAAGAAACTATTTTGCTTAAAGGGTGAGGCGTAAGAGATGTACCTAGGCCATAAAAGAATGCGAAGGTTTGTCTTGTCTAACTACAAGTACACTAATTCAAAGATATATATAGTCTTATCCATAAGACACGAACAACATGCTCTTCTAATGTTAATAATAAGAAACATGTTTAGAAAACAAGAGAAAAAGGCATGCGTTATACGAACTACGCAATGGTGGAAATTACCAGAATTCAAACACCAACTTTTAATGCAAATTATGTTATCTTAATCTATGTAAAATTATTTGAGTATATTAATGGGGTAGTAGGAAGGTGTATTAAGGTCAGGAGAATAACGGCTTCAGTTTGCACAAGTTGGTGCAAGAAGGAAGAAACTATTCACCAAATTCTTTTCTAGGAACCTGAACATGGAAGGAGATCCAGAAGTAGACCAGCAAGCATACATCAAGAAACTGGAGATGACACTGGACTAGAGATAAAGTGGAAACACCAATGGAGGATGGAGATAGTTGGAAACAAGCCGTCTTAAGCTTAGCCGTGGGTGTTGAATAAGTAACTAACTAAGTAAGTAAATAAGTAACTAAGTAAGTAAGTAAATAAGTAACTAAGTAAGTAAGTAAATAAGTATGAAGTATTTTATTATGTATGTTACGATTTTTTAGAATGTATTCTATCAATGATGAATTATTTAAACTGAGATTATAAATAAACATCCCAAGCGTAGATACATATGTTGGAAATGTTAAACTCCCGCCTTACAATTTTGATAATAATTGATCACGAATCTGTTCACGTAGTACAATAAGAAACACCCATTCACATCTGTCTTCTGGCATCAATTCAAAAATATGGATGATACGGAATGGAAATAGTGTCCGTAGTTCATTAAGTTTATATTGTTGTGTGCTGGTGTATTATCCTAGAACAAACAAAAGGTATAAATGACACACCCTATAGGCGAGGTGTATCCCCTAAACATCACTCGCATTTTTCCGATGAAGCGTTTTCAACTCTTTGTCATCCATTAAAAGAGATCGATGAAATTTCACTCTCTCCCCCCTATAGCAGTACGCCCGCGTTTTGTTCAAAAATAATGTCAGCGTCGCCTAGGCAACTAGAGACGCTATGTATTACACGACTAAGCTCGTAAAATAAAGGGATTGGTGGGTAGTTACGAGACGCTTTCCATTTTGGGAAGATAATCATAATGGAAATAAAAATAAACTGTCATAAAGGATGTAATTATTCTAAATTAAGTTAAGAATATAAATTTAGATTCAGAAGGGAAATAAGAAGGACTTGTTTAAAGATAAATTTAATAAATTAATTAGTTATGAGACAAATATGTTCAGACGACAAAAAACTTAAATATTCAACACAAAAGGGCTATATTGAATTTTATATATGGGAACAAATAAAATTCTGCAAAGACTGAACTTACAAAGAGGAGAATATGAAACAAAGTAAAATGAAATTATTCGTATTCGGTAAGATAATTCAAACCAAATCGTACATAATCCAAAATTACCGATATTTTTATCCCAATGGATTTTACTTCATAATGGTTTTACTTCATAACACTTGTTTTAAAAGAAATTATTGAGACAAAAAGTAGAATTTTACTGTTTTCTAGAAATTTGTTCCATAAATTGTGAGGGCATAGAGTTAAAATGTCGATAACAAATATCACCAGATATAACACAAATTCTGTGTAATTGAGTTGACTAACAGGCTAGCACCTTTCATGTCGACTTAATAATCGTTTGGTGACCCACGACATCGTCACATCCTAAAGTGCTTCTGCCACCTCTAATTTGTATTTGAGCAGTGACTATAAGCTGGTCAGTGAGTCATATTTGGTGACTGCACCTTCACATACTTGAAGTTACTGCTGAGCATGCATTCTTGGTACCGACAACTCACGAGTTAACATATATTAGTTGTGAAATATTGAGACACAGACAGAATTGTAATGATATGTATTTATATGTATGACTCAAGTTTCTGTCAAATATTCAGGCCCGCATCTTTCTTACGGGCGGCAGGTGTCGAAGTAAGTAATAAAGTAAGTGAAGACGCATTCAATTAGTTTAGCAGAGAGGCGAAACACAAATCCACAAAAATCTAAAATTTAAATGTGAACAGCTCGTTTTGAGTAATCGAAACAATTCTTACATTATAAAAGGAACTCATTTATAAATTACAAAGATAGATTGAATTAATTCTAATTACACGATTGAATTAATTCTAACCAAGACTCCATCACCAAAAAGAATGCAAAATTCATTCACTATCGCGAGTTTTGAAATCTGCATAAAACCTTCTTGGCACGATGGGTCGGCTTACCATGTTTCTGTCGTTGGAGTTTGGAGGACGCCAAAGACGTGGACCTCTTGAACTTGGGTATTGTCACCACCTTCATAGCCACAGTGTCACCGGCCTTACGAATCATCTTCACCAGCTGCTCATGGGTGGATCGGATCACACTTTCACTGTTCACCTGAAACCATGACAACAAACCAGGTAAGGGGAAGGTGAGCATGGTCGAATTAACAGATCTAAACAGAGGTGTCCTTCCTAAAGAGTAGAAAGCCAACTGCTAAATTCACCTCCAAAATATAATCTCCTGGTTTGAGACCAGCCCTCTGAGCTGGACTGTGCGGATCAATTTTGTCAAAGAACTGGAGCGCTGGAACATCCGATGTGGGACGAAAATCCAGAGGGTTGCCACCTTCTGCATTGACAGAGGAAAAAGATTCACCCGTAAGAAGCCTAAATATACTTATGAGGCAACAGTTTCAACCAGTAAATAAGTGTTACCTCGCATTCCCCGAATAACGAAACCGAAACCCTTTGGACTCTTCTGTAAAACAACCATTCTTGGCAAAATGGAGGCGTCGAAATCTCTGAAATGTACAAAATATTAGATAGATAACAAAGAGATGAGGTGGGGGCATCAACCGCCAAGAAAAGAGGTGTATTTACGTGAGAGTTATCACGGAAGATTTACTCTGAGCACGAAGTAAATCTCCATGACTACCACCAAGACCGCGTTTCTTTTTCTTTGTGGGAGCTGCTAGGACAGAAGAGATGCGAGACATTTGTTTTGTAGGAAGACAGAACACTTATACACACACACAACACTTAAGAGATACTTCTGTCGATAATGCATTATCTATTTTAGTACAACAAGAGACAACTGAAAGGTTCTATTGTCCAGATGTGGACTGAGGCGTTTATTTTTTGGATAAATACAAGTAAAAACAAAGGCAGACTTGATTAGAGGGGATACATAATTCAAATGCTTTTACTAGTTGTGAATGTTTTAGAGTATCATTGAATTAAAAAAAGATAAAGTTATCACTTCTCTAAAAAATGACAGTTTTAATGAAATTATTCCCAGCACTAAACTGTACAAAATCTACTAAGGGAATGAATGACCTTAACGCAACTTGGCACAGCTCGACATTCATATTTGAGTCAATGATCCTCAACATGAACATAAAGTACAAAATACAGTTGAGTGACTCAGTTGCTTGTCCTAGGTCGATAAAAAGTCCCTCTTTTAATAAAGTGTAAACATGAATTAGAAGTAGCTACGTCAAAGAATATATTGATTTCTACTTAAAAAGTCATACTTATATGCATTAATTTTGCTAAATAATCAAAGGGAAAGGAACACAATAGCATTTTTAATATAATGGTAGGTATACATATAATATCTTTTCGTGTCCCCGTTCTGTTAGATCTAGCGGAGGACGGCGAAGGCGAGGATAGAATAGGTAGGGCTCCTGTTGGCCAATGTCTACGCTGGATTTAAGGTGAACTGGTGACTCATTAGTCAGCACTGGTAGAACAGAATGAGAGAGAGAAAGAGTGGGACGATCTGGAGTAGGAAGCGATAAGCACATTTGGTTACACCCAACTTGGTTGCTCTAGTTTTGAACTGATAGTGGTGTATTCTATTGAGTCATTATGGTATAACTGGGTTAATGTCTGCTGTGCTCTTTACTTGTGTACCTTTGAATCTAGAGAACTGTTCTGTTCATGTTTTAATCACTCGATACAGCGCGCGAAACATGTGTCTTCTTGTAGATAATATCCAGCGACCACGAAACACGTAGAGTAAAAAATAAGTGAACAATTTATGATAACGATATTTTAAGATGAGTGACATTATTATTGATTGCGATGTACTCAAAAATAAGCAATAAAAGGTATAATTCTGTCAATTTCCCTTGTTTTATGTCAATGTATGGAATAGTGTTGAAGTTATAAGTTAATGGTGTGTCTAGCTACTTCAACCTAAAGACAACATCTTTGGCACGATAAGGTGGAAGCCAAACCAAAATCTGGTTAAGGAATTATCTGCAATCATCCGAGCTGAGCCGGAGCCAGAAACGGCTTCTTGACCTTTTCAAAAAGGTTTAATTCTATCAAAACAGATAAACCCGAACCATTTTAAAAAAGAAACTGAACATAATTTTAACTTGAACTTTTCTTAGGCCAAATTGCAGCTGAAGGTAATAAAAAAAATATTATAACAACTGAGTTGGTTGTTGAAGAGCTGAGGGGTTAACTTTGTGTCGTTGTGGCAACCCGTTCAGCGCTGATTGTGGACGCAGAGGCCCCAGATTGAGCGAAAGTTATGGGCGCACAGTGTTCCTCTATTTACCAAGAACAATGATCACGGCGGAAATAAATTATAATCATACCTGCGCTGAATGCAGACCTCGTCGCTAAACTTTATTAAAGAGTCCAAACCGTGCATAGTTGGCTAACTCAACTTATAGTAATAATTCGATGGGGAATTAATTCTATAAGGACAGATTCAAGAATGCACTTCCTTTAAATCCTGACGAAGAACCTGGATTCTTTATTAAAGAGAATAAATTGAGTTTCGAGAAATGTAGGGAACCTTTGGCATCAAATAAAAGGCACCTTGCATGACACTGTTATCGCATCTTTATATTTGTTTATGTCATTTCAGACAAACCACTCTAGTAATAATCTTTTTGTAAACATTAATTATCAATAAAAACAGTCCGTGTGATAATGAGTAAACATCTATCGTGGATCTGTGGTAACTGCTAAACTGGTAATTCACAGAATGGATATGTTTGCTACAAGATTAGTTCAATTTTGTTGTTTATATAAATAAATAAATAATAATTATTGAAACACATATTGTATAACCACAACAAGTTTAAACACCGAAGTCATTAAAATATTAAATTAGAAAATATTTTTTAAATTTTGAAGGTCGATTTACTTTAAATTATCCTCAATATATTTATAATTCTTTATATTTAAAACTTTATCAGAAAGGTATATGTGATTTAGAAAAACGAAAGTTATAAAAGGCGTCTGAATACAGATTTTCCCGAAGTATCCAAAATACTAATTAAAGATTAGAATGTGATATTATTTGGTGGAATGTTTTGTGAATAGCATCTTTACGTGTCATCTTCCTTATAACAGTAAAAAACGAAGATAAATAATGTGAAATAAAGTTGAAACAATACTGAGGTAAGGATGAAATAAACAGCTTTATAACAACACATCTTCAAACACAGGTTGACCCTGCAACCAGAAAGACAACATTTCTGCACAATTAAATTAATGATATGAGCAATAATATGAAAGTGTTTGATAATCTGGTAATGGTTAACGCATAATGCCTCTAAAGTTGGAGGAGAAAGGAATTCCATGGACTCACTTTTAACCGAGGTGATGCTCCCTGTGAACGAAGCCGAGTCCATGGTGTCCCAGTTGATGGAGTTCTTGGATTTGCCGCCTCTCTTTCCTTCGGCCGGTGTGAGAGTGGAGTCGTCCCCGGGCTCGAAGCTGTCCAGGTTACAGACCGACCTGCTGAGACCTCGCGCCTTGGTCATCCCTGCACCTAGAGCGGAGGGCACAAAACGATTTTTTTAGTTGTACAGTTTAAGGTGAAAATTACAGAAGAAGGACAAATGAAACACATTAATTAATATTATTTTGAACGTCTAGTTTACAAAATTAAAAGAATTTCCGATATTTTGATCTTTAAAAAAGGATTGGCTGGAATAACTCCAGATTTAATTGATCCAGGCAAAATTAAATATTGCTCTGTGAACATTAAACAAAACTATAAAGAGAAATTCATAAAATGTATCCGCCTGATTAAATGAAATATTATTAAAACTAAATTTTCTACAGGACAAAATCGATAACTTCTGACTGCAACTGGTGCATACAAATCATAGAGATTCAATTATATACAATACCAGAGCATGCCGTCCCGGGGTTCACATAATGAAACACTAGAGATATCCAGCATTAGCAGAGAAAAACATGTAATACATCGAGGAAAACACCCTGCATACCTTGGTGGTATATGCGGTGCAAAACATATCTTTTTATAGATTTGAAAACTTCACAACGTTGGGCCTCCTCCCAAGAATGGAACTGATACGATTTGATTTAATCCTAACCTGTGTTATCGGAAAGAGGTGAGAGATTCTCAGGACCACAAAAAGAACACCACTAAGAAGACTCTCGCCTCTCTACCCACAGCTGACCTAGAACTGTGCACTCAGATCAGCTACTGGAGGGACCACAAACGGACCTCAAGCCAAATCCCGGAAAATAACTCTATTTCAGCGTAGGGGGAACCTCACAAACAACAGCAATCTATAGGTCTCAATATCTATGTAGTTTTTGTTTATTACCGATTTTGTACAAAATGTTCACAAACAGAACTGAGTCAATGAGAGGCATATATTGACGTTTTGACTTTTCATCATTCTATTTTGTCGTTTACAAAAACATTTCATAACATTTGACTTATTTTATTATAGCGCAGCAGCTAAACACCAAACTTCTACACGATTCACAGACGACGTCCTGTCTACGTATACAAAATCAAACATCTTTATTCAAACGTGAAGAGTTCACTAAACATTGTGAACAACAACTCACTAGACGACGAGGTCTTTCCTTGTTTCCCCTCGAAGAGGGAGCCCCCAAAGCTCGACTCAGTGTCGCTGGACAGAGGCTCGTAGAGGAGCGGTCGCGGGTACTTCGCGGATCTCGTCGAGTTCGACTGGAGCTGCTTGTTGCCATGGTGACCCTGTTGTGGCTGGTGGCGGTGCAGAGGCATGTCCGGAGTGCGATGTCCACCGCTGAGTCCTGAGAGGGCCGGTGACCCCGCGTCAGAGGAACTGGGGTCGGTGAGACGGCCCATGCTGGAGGAGCGGTTGTAGGCGCGGAGAGCGGGGACACTGGTGCGTCGTTGGGTGTTGAACTGGGGGCTGTTGCGGAGCATGACTGCAGCGAGAAGGGAAGGGGGGGATCGAGAGGTGAAGCTTTCAATGTGGGTTAGTGGAACTGGAAACAATTTGCACTACTGTATGAAAAATTATACATTCATCTTCTGACCACAGCTAAATATAATTTAAATCAGTGTCCTGAACCTGACTTTTCATATTTTTCTTGCAAAGCATTGATTTTGCGCCCATAGTTATAAATTCTTTCTCGGATTGATTATTAAAATATTAATATCCAAAATTGTATTTCTTAAAGAAGACATAAATATCTCTTCGAAAGCTTTTAAAAAGAATTGAACATTTAGCTATAAAAATCACAAAATTAGTTAAAAGTAATTCGCGCATTTAGCTTAAAGTAATTCGCGCATTTAGCTTAAAGAAATTCGCGCATTTAGCTAAAAGAAATTCACGGATTTAGCTAAAATAATTCGCGCATTTAGCTAAAAGAAATTCACGGATTTAGCTAAAATAATTCGCGCATTTAGCTAAAAGAAATTCACGGATTTAGCTAAAATAATTCGCGCATTTAGCTAAAAAGAAATTCGACCATTTAGCTAAAAGAAATTCGATTATTTAAATTTTTACATTTTCAGGGGAAATATAGTGGTTTTTGCGCCTATTTCGGGACACTGCTGAATTTCTCCCTGCTTATTCTTTTTGCTTACAAATAAACCAACTCTCTGTTTTATTACCTAATACAATCTTGCAGCATTCAAAGAAAACTACAATAAAAAATCGATTATTGATCGCCTTCATAAGTAGAACAAATCGATTAAGCTCAGATTATAGCCACTTCAAAGGGAATATCAATTCTCTTGTTTAATATAAACGCAGAAATCTAAACAGCGAAAGCAAACAATCCGGATAGCAAAACCATTTCACACTGACCAACATCCGAATCCTGGAACTCCTGAATCACCCTTGCTAGCGGCACGTGGTCAGACAAGAGGGCCTGTTGGTAGGGCGTGTGTCCGGCCCTGTTCACCAAGTTACGGTCGGCCCCCCTGAAGAGCAAGAGGCGTGCACAGGCTTCCTGACCCGTGAGGGCGCATATGTGGAGAGGGGAGCTGCCAGTAGCCGTCACCTCGCTGTTGATGTTGGCTCCGTAGCTGATGAGGTGCTCGAGATGTTGGACACGCCCGAAGCGACACGCCTGAGGGGAGAAGTGTTTAGAATGGAGGTATGTCGGTTAATTTATCATTGAAGATTGGTACGGTATCAGTATGCACCTGTTTACAGGACAGACAACTTGTTGATTCAATAAATAGCATTTTCTTTGTTAATTCAAATCCTGAGAACCGTTCTACCTATCTACATTTTTCAATGGGTAATGTTTTGCCTTTTGACAACACCCCGGTAGTTTTAAACCGATTTTTTAAAATGTTCATAGACAGAACCGTGTCATTGAAGAGTCTTTTTACTTGGTCGTCATTCATTTATTTTAGTTTAACAGAAAATCATTCTTCTTGCAATCGGTGGAGAGAACGAAACCACTACAGCGATGTTCAGACGACATTAAATATCTATGCCACATATCTCTTAATCAGTGAACAGTGACCCACCTGATGGATCTCCTGGAGTCCGCTATCATCACAGACTCCCAAAATCGAGTGATCATAAAGCAGACGCTCTACGCACTGCGAGAGACAGTCATTGGTCACGGCGTAATAGAGCGGAGTCAAGCCCTTTATGTCTCGTGTGTTGGGGGATTGACCGAGGTCCAAAAGGGTCTACAGTCGTTGGTATTAAAAGAAAACACATACAATTATTCACAATATTGATTCAGGTATGGGTCCATTGTAACGCTCACCTTCACCGCTTCAAATACTCCACTCTGGGCCGCCTTGTGAAGTGGAGTGAGCGAGTCTATAGCCCTGAAATCGAGCTGAGCTCCGCCACTTACCAAGGTCATGATGAACTCTCGTGGCTGTGAACAAGCTACCGACAAGGTGAGTGGGGTTTCTGGAACACAATCGAAATTATTGATTGATTAGAAGTCATAACAAAAAATCAATAAACACATCGGATCATTTATTTTAACGAGCCGGCTACCTCCTGTTTCTTTTGCATGGAAGTTTGGGTCAATTCCTTTATTGATCCATTTTGTTGTTTTAGCGAGATCCCCTGCTTTGATTCCATCAATGAATTGTTTTAGGTTGCTCTGAAAGTGGTCACACATAACCTTGGCTTAATATGAATACACAACAACAATTATCATTTTTAAATCAGACGGAAAATGAAAATACCTTTGTGTGCAGTTTTTTCAGTTTATTCGCCGTGATAGAAACTGTTCGTTGGAGCCGACATTTATACTTGAGCTGAAATGAAACAAGTTTGACCAACAATGAGAACCACTTTAGTTCAAATTAAGGAGAGGCCGACTACAGACATACTTCCAAGCTTGGGCTTGTTCCTTGGAAACCATAATCCTTAAGGGTACGCTCTTCCTGAAGAAACTTTCCTGCTTTGCCATTTGATGGAGGAAGATAAAGTCCATAGTTTTGAGCGTCTTTCAGTTTGGTGTCAATCATTTTTATTATACTACACTTTACATGGGCTATTGTTTCCGCCAAGGGAAACTGTAATAATTTCTGTAATTGTAGAAAAAAAAATGATTAGTGTTGAGATGGAGGTTTAAGGTTTTTGAATTAACATTAATTATGGGCGCATACCTCATCTTGAAGATCTGTTATGAGAGTTTTAATAAAAATAGATCCTTGTTGCTTTCCTGATGAACCTGAATCACTATAGCTGTCCATACTACCTGACATTCCAGAGTCACTGTCATACATGCCAATCTTGCCTGCAGAAGGGCTGCTTTTTAAAAGCATTTGATCTGCAAAGTATGAAGAAATCAAATGACTATTTCAATGTAATGTATTTGAATAATTTGTATTCTATGTAATGTATAATTGATGTGATATTGCAATCATAAACCAATCTAAATAAATTGTTACTTATTAAAAAAATAATTACTAAAAATGAATTAAATTATGCAATGAAAATTTGAATAAATCCACAA
>JAUZNC010043168.1:0-17075 GCA_034780395.1 Vannuccia rotundouncinata | reverse complement strand
GAAGCCAGATAGGTCACGTGAATCTCTCGACCAATCAGAAGACGAATTGGTTGAAAGGTACTCCTCTCCTACTACTCACAATCATATTTATTTTTTTGGTTAATTTTCTGCTTGGAATAAATAACTACAATAAAATTATTATTGAAATAATAATAATAGAAATAATTTTCTCCCATTCAGAATAGATTAAAATCTTACTATAGTTCATGTAATGTGTGGTAAACTTCTATAATATATATATTGAAATTTACATCAATTTAAAAAGGTATTATTGTAATATTACGAAGTGTATATTATATTGCGGACGTCCAACTAAAGGAAATTTAGCAATAAATCAAAGAACCTAGAGATATCGTAATATAAAACAGACTCACTTGCTTTATTTTTCTTGTTTTTCATATTTTAGTTCACCATGTATTTAATTGTTTCTATATAGGGAAGTCGCTTACGTCCAAAAAATACTAACAATCGTTACATGTCGGACAAAAGCACCAACATTTTTTATATAAATTTTTGATCATAGAAAACAAAAAAATCCCATTTCCCAAAAAATTTGACTTCTTGATCAAGACAAAAGGCCCACGATAAAACTTGGATAATTTGTAATAATTTGTAATAATTTGCAAAAAATTGTTAAGTAGTTTGTAAGCACCATGTTAATACTTAAAAAAATTGTAAAGTAGTTTGTAAGCGCCATGATAAAATTAGTAAAGTAGTTTGTAAGCGCCATGATAAAATTAGTAAAGTAGTTTGTAAATATTTACAAAAATTTACTAAGTACGTACTGGCTTACTTAGTTATCTATGTTTTTTATTCACGTATCAACATGGATGGGGGCTTTGTGAATCAATAAAAAGAAGGGATAATACAAAGTTTTTAGGAGCAACGAGTTTATAAAGGGTTGCCAGTTTGGAATTGGATGCATATGTTGACCTAATGCTGCCTGAAGCGGTATGGACATACATATTGTCTTCTGCATTAATCAAAAATCTCAAATAGAAATTGTAGCTGCAGGTCAAAAAGCTGATCATATGAACGCAAATGGAAGGCTGTTGATAGAAAGAAAATGAAGCAACTTTTTGCGACCCTACTCCTTACGGGCATCAATAGAAAACCCCCTAATAACACTATTGGTCAAAAGACAGTTTGTATATAGTGCCCTGCATGTTTCATGAAAAATCAAAGCTAAGTCGTGACGAATTTGTCCAAATACTAAGGTATATTTGTTTTGCCGATCCAAATGATCAAAACTCATTGAAAATAGAACGAATAGCTTATTTTTCTGATCTACTGCGGTCTTATTGGTCAAACTACAATGCAGCTCAGCGCATTTCCATTGATGAAAACCTTCTATTGCAGACTGGCAGAAAAACAATACATCCCCTCAAAGAGATCAAAATTTAGTATAAAAATATTTGAGATGTGTTCAGGGGAAGATTGCGCCGCATTCATATGTGAATTCAAAATTTACTTTGGTAAAAAGACCACAGAAAAGTAAATCTATTCAGTACATGAATGAAAATCTACAAGGTACTGGGCATTTTTCCATTTCTGTGAAAATTTGGTATGCTTTCTACTCAAACGTCGCATGATGAAGCGCAATAAATTAATATAATATTAATTGTAGTGCTAATCTTTAGATATATTTGATATTAATTTTATTAAATCAGGAAACAAAATGACAATTCGGATGTGATCATTTGGAATATATATTCTTATCCTATATATATAATCTAATGTAAATTTACGTTGTATTTTTTTCATAAAAACATTAATTATAAACTGATCTCTAAATATATGTAACTTGTTGTACTATTGTATTTCTCAAAAAATAGTTTTAATTAGGTTTTATAGTGGATGGCGCCTTTGTATAACTATCGGCCACAAAGGCATAGAAAAAAGCACTTCGACGCCATTGTCCTCTTAACATCATTAACAATTTTTCTATCTTGAATTTTAACCTTCTAAATTTTTTTATGTAATTACCTTGTAACAAAATTTCCTACACTGCACTGCACACTTGTGTAAGCAGTGGAATAAATACATAGAAATAAAATACTGTTGATAAATTGTTAAAAAAAATTACCCAACTATGCTTTAAATGCATTAATATGATTAATCCCGCCTTTTTGATTGGTCTTAAACAACGTTGGTATGCTGACGCGCCGACAATAATTTGATTTCGATTTCAACAATTGCAAGTTCTATCATTTTCAATTAATTAGTGTCTAATAAAAATGGCTGAAGCAAATCCTGAGGTAATTTAAAATACATTGTATTATAACCACTTTATACACTTAATTTAAATTTTTTTTTCTAAGTTTTTTAAATATTATTTTATTGGTCTTTTAATACTTTAATCAACTAGAGTTCTCCAATACCTCTACTTTAAAATAAAATACAATGAATTAGCTTGTGTGAAATTGAAGGAAAGTATATCTTATAAACTGTACAAAATATGTAAACTGCAGCCTTCCATTTAACATATTCAAATTTCTAAATATTACCAATGTTGGATATAAACAATCATGCTTACTACACATGACTTTTTTCTATGTCAATTGTTGCCAAGATCTTGTTCATGCCGAGCTCTATTTTATATATTAACCTATAGGAATTGCCTAACACTTTGTGAATGTAATTGTCATAAAAAATACATACCTCCATGCATACATTTTGGTTCTTTTTCATTATTGACCCTACAATTTTTTTTACAATAATTATTAAAAAACAATTTTATAGATTATTAATAAATATTATTATAAATATTATAGATTTTACAGATTTTTTATGTTTTACTCCATGTTTCTGATTGATGGTATGGTAGACCTGGCTCTGCTGGGTCTTGGGCTTAAAATTAGATGAAAACTGGTTTCATTATTAATACAAACCTGATTATAATTATTAAAAAAAATTTAAAACATATAAATTATTTGAATTATATACAATACATGTTAAAAAATTTAAAGTTTGTTATTTTTATTTCAGTGTAAAATTAATTAGGGTAAATAACAAAAAAGTACCTACATTTTTTCCATGGCATTTTAACAGATAAAATTGTGGTCATATTTTATCTATTTATATATAAAAATTAAGTTTAACATGAATAAAATCTCTTTCATAACAGCCATTTAAAAAAATTATACTCTCATAGAGCCTAAAGTTTTTACAGTTTAGAAATTGAAACTTAAAAAACATTTACAATTTTTTTTAT
Source organism: Vannuccia rotundouncinata (assembly GCA_034780395.1). Classification (NCBI taxonomy): domain Eukaryota; kingdom Metazoa; phylum Platyhelminthes; order Proseriata; family Coelogynoporidae; genus Vannuccia; species Vannuccia rotundouncinata. Next base: position 13,861 of record JAUZNC010043168.1, on the reverse strand, counting down.
TATTTATAGTTTTGAGTCCAGGGAGATATTATATAATACTAATAATTATCTGTACCTACACAATCAATTTAATTATTATGAATAAAAACTCTTTGCTAGAACCAATTGATAATTTTAACTATTATATAAAACTTAACTAATTAATTTGCTTCATATATGAATTAATAAGTGATTAAAAACAAGATGGCCAAGGTGATTTTTCTGGATAATTCTTGAATTTTGGAAACTTTTGTGGTCATTTTTTTAAAATTACAAAATTATCTTATGTATTTTTTTTATAAAACATTGCTGATGATTAAAAAAATATTTTATACATTTGTGCATCACTTATTACTTTTGGTTAATTGCATATTCAAAGCATTCATTATTGTTAATATGCTTTGCCATTTAAATTTACTTTTTTATATGTATCTAATTGCTTATACTACTATAAAAACCACACAATTTTCAGGGGGCTTTATCCCCCTAACCACCTATCAGGGGCTCTACCCTTGAACCCCAATAAAACCAACTTGCTCCTTCAAAGTCTAAACACACATACCTGCTATTCTTATTTTTTGTATGCATATTTTTATAATTCATGGTGTCAAGTTCTTAAAAAATCACTGAAAATCACTAAAAAACAACCTGTTTAAAAAAATTAGAAAAATTTTGGAATTCAGTCTGCTATCACAGAATTTTTATAATTTTTAATTGATTGATGATTGATATCTCTATAAGCTGCATTTTTTACTTTAATTTCATAAAATATTCAGTGTTCTGCTCCAGCTTATAGGATACGTCATGTATTAATTCTAGGTGTGTTAGATAATAATAATAAAACTTTATTTTGACAGCACTTTCTTTATAAGCACAAAGCTTGTCAAAGTAGTTTTACAACCCATTGGATTGCTTAAAAGCACTGGGGGTCATTTCTCAAAGCTCACACAAATCACAGCACACAAGTTGCAAACTTACCACTATCATACCATAATAATGAAAGAGTGTTTCTTGATACTCTGGTAAAGCACTCATAAACTGTAGCTTTCCCTATTGGTGGACAAACAACTCATTGATTTACTCCAAAATATTTACCTTGTCTATGGTATAGTTTAAATTAAGGAAGCTTCCATGCCCACAAATATTCATATATAATGAGCAACTTTGTTAGGTACTTTGATTGTTTATATTTCGGCTTATATAAATGTTATTTTAAATTATTAAAATAGAACATATTATACCTATATAGTATACACTTTGATTGTTATTAATTATTAAGATGAATTTATAGCATGTCTATATAGATAGCCTTGATTTTTAAGTTGACCTTAAAGTATTAGGATATTTTAACATTTAGATTAGATAGATTTAAATAGATTTAAAAAACTTTTAAAAAGTTTATGGATGTATATATTAATAAGAAGGATTCTCAATAAATAAATCTATTTTATTCCTTGAGATTATTGATAAAAATGAAAACCTTAATAAAGGGAATCACAAAACAACTGAATGAATCTATCTAATGAATGAATCTTATAAAAAAAATAAGTTCATCTCAAGCTATTTTAGAAATTAGGCTATATTTTATAATTAAATTTATCAGCTTTTTCAAACTATATTTATTATGTTATAGTTCAAAAGAAAAAAACATTATAAACCCATTAAGTGTTTCACTTTTTGTTAAATAGACCAGAGGATTAACACAAAATTAAAATATAAAAAGCACTTACAACTGCTTGGACCCACTCGTAAATAGTTACCACTTTATACTTATATAAATAGTTATCACCAGATAATGTATCTGCAACCTACAATAGCTTTGAGAAACACTCTTTTGCCTGAAAAATAGTGATTTACCAGCATGTTGCTATTTTTAGTCCACACATAAATTACAAAAGTTTCAAGAAACACACCCTCTGGTAAGTTTATGACTTACACCTATGTGAGTTTTGAGAAACTACCCCCTGTATGCTATGTAGATAATTGCATATAATTTTATTATTTAATGCGGCTACCCTCTCAAGAGTACTCTTTAAGTTTATAAAGGATTATGTCTATTAAGTACTATTAACCATAAAAGTAGATATATATAATTTTGTGAAAAAATAAAGGATAATTTTAGAGAATTGGACAAATTCATGGTGTTATATATTATTCTTGCAAAAAACTTCTTTAAAATAAAATGCTTTCTTAATAATGAAGTAGGCATTTTAAAAGTATAAACTCCTTATATTAGATATTTATTAATATGCAACTCAATAAGTTACAAAAATTCCCCCCCTAATATTTCCATCTATAGTGTGAACATATATAAACTACTCCAATAATAACAATAAAAAGGATAAGTCATACAACCAATTATTAAATGTTGACACCTGACATAAACAATAAATTTGAGATGGGCAATTTTTTTCTCTCCTGAAAAGTGTCTGATATTATCATGCTTTCACTTAGAGTTTGTCAAGTGAATGTGTGAGTATTAGCTATTGAGATGATATTATCCTTTTAATGTTGGTCAGCCAGTTAAACAAGTGTTCAATAAGCCAGTTATACAATATTGTTTATAAAGGATTGTATTTAAAACTATTCATTACAACTATTTTCCAATACAATTATAAAAAGGTTTAACAGAATGACAATCTAAAAAAAACATCTGAATTTTTATATGATAAACAAGAGAAATAAAGTAAGGAAGTTTTTTTTGTATTATGCAATCATTAAGATATTTGATTTATTTCCAGCAATCACATAGTTAAACAGGCTAAGCAGCTGTGTTCATATTCCAAAGCTTTATGTTTTATTCATAAAAAATGTATAAGTATCTAACTATTACTCTACCTGAAGATTTTACAATTGAATCGGTTATATATAGTAGTTTTGCAAAATAATCCGGTTCAAAAATCCATACATTTACATATGCTTCACTAAAAATATATAAATAGAAGTTTTCCCATACATTATATTATACAAAATAGTTATAATTATAATAATTATTATTTATAATATAATTTAATATAATAGTATTTTATTAATATAATAACAATAGTTATTATTATATTTTTGGTTATTATATACATAGATTGTACACCAAAAATGTTACTCAATTATACAATTGAATCTTTAATAGAAAATTCTGTGATGAATTCTCTATTTAGTCAGGTTACTAGGTCAACTACCATTTTATTTTTCAATGAATACATTTTGTTTGAAAACTAGTCAGATTTTTTAAAACAACTATTGAGTTATTTTTATAATCTGATATTTTATACAATCATTTAGGTTCTATATTCATATATATTTCTAACTATTTCTAAAGTCATAAGAAAATGTTCTTGTATTCCACACATATTATTTGAGTAAAATATATTTTTTATCAAAATAACTCAATATTTTTGAAGTAATTATTTCTTTATCCTTTTAAATTAACTTTATCAATTAATTATTTCAGTTCTACAAATCATAGATTTACATTTCTATGAAATATATTTTGTGGAAACAAAATCCAGATTTAATTTCCAAGATTAACTAATTAATGTTTGAGTGTTCTGCAGTTAGTATATTATGTATCTAAAACATAACAGTAGGACTAAATGAGAAGAGAGGTTTTTCATAAACTAGATAGGTACCATATACAAAGTTTGCAGTCAATATATTTCACAACTATTATTTGATTATAGTTTATTATATTGTATCATCTGTTTCATCACTTTCTCTTTATATATATATAAATGTTTTATATATTAAATTTTCAATATAAATGAGATTTATAAGCCATATCGAGCAAGAAAAGTCTTTCTTGAAGGCATGTTGCACCAACTAAATTGTAAAATGTGCAAAGTTCTGTAACCCTGCTCATAATATTGAGATATGAAAAATATTTGAAGAATGAAATATATATTTTTTGCTTTTCAGAAAAACATTTTTAAATCAAATAACACCAATTTGACTTAATTCAGATTCTAAATTTTTTTATAATTGGAAAGTATTGTGGAGGTGGCATGTAAGATTTGTTGTAGATTATCAAATTATAATATATAACTGAATACTGTTTAAAGTAATTGTTTACTATTTTTTTTTATTTCATATAAATTACAAATATTTAACAAATTTTAATTACTCCACTTCATACAAATTTTGAATATTTATTTTGAGTTTTTGCCTTTTTTATAATCCATTTTAATTTTTTCAATAATACATTTCAAAGTTTTTAAAAACAATATCATTTCTGTGTTATCACTCTGGAATTTGAAATATTGACCAAGCCATATTCATATTTTTCTTTTTTTAAATCATTTGTATGATACTGTTTTCCATAAAAAATAAATATTTAGAAAGTGTAACTCCATTTGTTACTTTGCATAATAATATTAAAGCTTTAATCAGTCCTTTTTCATGTTTGATCTTGCGCTCAATTATACAAATTGTATTTACAATTATATAATTAATTCTACCAGTCGGAATTATTATGAATAAACTATATAAATAAATAAAAAATGACTGCAAAGATAAAACACAAAGATTTTAAGTGCCTCGTATCAATAACAAGTTGAATCTTATTCAGTCTGTTGTGTATCCAAGAAAATTAAATGTAGCAGATTAGAAGTTTGATATAGATCATAGCGAGTCAAGGTGTTTGGAATTTTTATGGAAAAGTCATAATATACACGGTTATTTTACATAGAGTCAGTTACAGTCAGGTGAATTTGGATTGTATTTAATCTAGCTATTGTTATTACAAGCATTTTAATAAATATTTATTTAAACTAATATTACTCTAATGTGTAGTTTTTCTTGATTATTATCAAGGGTGTAGGTGGGGCATTGTTAGTTGATATCATCCCTGATTTTTCCTAAATAAATAAAATTATATTTTCTTGAAGTTATTTAAGCTGTCTTGGATGTCTTATGACTTCTCAGGGATAAATATTGCTTTCAAAAAGTATATTTTCCGGGTTTTATATAGTTGCAAGTATGGTGGATGATAATTCTTCAATCTTGTTTATTGTTACACCAAATTTCACTCAACTATTTCTGGATATGAGATTTTACCAATTATTATTTGCTTGTGTTAAGTCTGGTTGATGATTCATAGATGTTTACTTTAAAAAATGAATTATTACTATTTTGAGCAATCTTCTTGTTTTGAAATAGATTAAAATTATGTAATAATGTCCACTGTCTTTTAAGTTAATTATATTTATATTCCTGTTTATTGTTATATTATATTTTTAATTTTTGGTCAATTATTGGTAAAATAAACAATTAATTTAAGGTTTAGTAGTTATTAAATTATTGCTTACAAGAGATGTAAGTTTTAATTAATTATTACCTACTTATTTAGAATTAGTATTTTTTTCAAAATTATTTATAATCAGTATTATTTTTTTACAATGTCATATTAATATTCCTTTTTGATTTGATATTTTACAGCAACGCGAAATGAGCACTCCAAAGATTGGAAAGTTAAATGTTTTCATCCAAGTAAGTTGTCCAATGATTGAAATCTTTTTATTGTTTACGTACACGTTTTAAAACTTCATTTCCACTTTCAACATCCAGGGAACAAGATCATCCAATGAAGAGGTTGTTCTAACGGTCCACGATCTAGGATGCAATCGTAAGCGATGTCAACATCCTACTTTGTTAAATTTAAGTTCCTAAAATTAAAAGCGTTTCTATATTTTATATTCAGCTATTTGATTTTTCTCACCATTAGACAATAAATTATAAATTAATACATTAAATCCTCCCTTGTGTATCGCAACAAGTTTTAACCACATAATACAGCCGTGAGTTTCCTCTCCCCTTTAGACAACGAGTACTCCGACTTCCTGGCCCATCCCCGAATGGAAGCTCTTGCTCAAAGGACCGTTTGGGTCCACGTTGTTATTCCTGGACAGGGAGATGGTGAAGCCGACCTCAGTGATTCGTAAGTAGAACCATAAGAATAATGTTTGATGTCCTTCTTATATTATAATGGATTTGTGAGGAATTTTTAGTCTAAATATTTTTGTAGCCAGATGGAAATATATAAAATTTCTTTTATAATTTCTTTAAATATTTTTCATTTCTGGTAAAAATGCTCTTCATTTTATTTTATTTTTAATTCAGAGAAATATTTCCTTATACAAATTGTACAATAAATTTAATACAACGTTATGTTATCAGTTTTTATTGTCAACATATTATTTTGTTGTGTATTCTAAAAAAAGTAATTACCTTCTAAATTTAGGTTCTAGTCTTGGCAAGAGTTGTTAAATATAGCTAAACGTTTCCGCTTTTCTTTAGTTATAAGTGGAGTAGGCGGTTAACTTTTTATTTTAAATCCACCAGAATAATAGAATGCATTTGAATTAATATATTACAATAACTGATGATAAAGGGACATTATCATGACATTTTACTCTTCAAAATAGGTTATACGGGACATACCGATATTAATACTTAAAAGCAGTTGTACCATTTTGTGTCAATCACTGGTTGTCCAACATTAACTTGTCTTCCCCACAAAACTTGTCAGAACTCCTCTATACATGTCGATCACATAGGAGACATTTTACTGCCATTTATATTTATAAAAACAAGAAGTTGGACATTTTAGTCATTTCTTATTTAATATCCTATCAAAAGGAGTGTCTAAATATTTTAAAATTTACTTTATCTTCTGTTTTTCTAGTTTGTTTATCGAATTATGTACTCCAAAATTGTTATGTTTGATAATGTCCCTTTGGGGTTTCGGTATTAATGGAACGCTTATTGATTATTTATATCGTTTGTACCTCGCAAACATAATTGTGTGAACTTCAAAAGTACCCACACGAGAAAAGACAGCCAACAGGGACTTTTTTATCTTTATTTTTAAAGTTATTTGCAATATTTTTTAGCACATGCAGTATTTAGTGGAGGTATTAATTCTTGTCTGGTTATTTTGATAAACTAACTTTTACAATTTGCTCTTATATTTACAAACAAGTAGGTATGTGCATGCTTTGTTTTAAAAGATATCAATTATCAAAGACATTGAGAACTATTTTCCACCCAAGCCATCAATACTCCTTCTATTTTAACTATAATATACTGTTTACTGGGGTATTTTAATCTATTTGAACATTCACACTGGTTGATGAAGTAGAATATATCTAAATATGGAGTCACACAAACTGTTATTTGAAGATGTCGAAGGATTTTTTATATCGAAAGGATCAAATATTTGTTACACTTAATTGGGCGTGCTATTCAAATGTGATTTTCAGTGTCCCCTTGCTTTGTGACTGTTAATGATTCTTTTATTCTATGCTACACTTAGTAGCTGTAAAGCTTTTTCAACCTCTTCCTTATCGCGTTTGGCAATACTTTTTCTATCTATAGGTCTCATTCGTTATGACATTTCATTTTTACACGAGGAAATTCGATTTTATCTGTCAAGGGTAATGATCACTCTTCCATCAATACTCAATGCTACTTTTTTAGGGAAGAAAATCAGAATGCTATAATGTAGTGAAGGAAAGTTGGTATGGGGGCGAGGGGTAGGAGTAGCGGGAATAGTCAGGCGTTTTATAGATATAGTAGAAAAAAAGTGTCTAAATTCTTTTCTCTAGAGTATAAGACACAATATTATATACTCAGTTTTTCTTCTTTCTTGGGGGATTTTGCAGCTTTCAATTTTCCACTTGCTTGATCAGAGTTAGGTTGATGAGACGATCATGTATATTATGTGAATCAAAGTCTAAAACTATATTTGCCTGTGGGATGGGGCTTCAAACAGATTTCTTACAATAGTTCATTATGTATGAACTTACAAATTAATCTGGGCCTATCTATGTTCACAATAACCGCATTTAGCGAGATAATGTCTTAATTAATTGTAATTTGTGTATCAAATCGATACACCTGTAGTGCAATAATTCTCCTTCTATAATGGTATTGTACGTGTATTTCAAGGTTGTCAGTTTTTGATATTAATTATTCACCATTTTATATCTCTACTATATATATATAATTATTATTTGAAACACTTACGTTACTATTTTCTAGTTTAGAATATATTTTTATTATCTACCTATTTTTCTATTCCTTCTTCGTGTTTTAAAGAATAGAGCTATTCTTGTCGTGTAATAGAGATATTTATCAGGTTTAAAATAAGCTTTTATTCAGCAAAAAGACAATATCCATTAGCGGAAAACCCACCTATTATTTCAAAAACAAAAGCTTTTCATGGAAATCTATATCCGACGTTGGAATAAATGTCCACTTGCTGGCTCAAGTTTGCTCTCCGTTGGCAAATTTATTATTTGGTCAAATATTTGCGGGAAAATGCCACTGACCTCTGTATATGCGGTGGTTGTTACCAAGTCACTAATTAGGGAAAAGAGAAAATATTTTTAGTTTATTTTTACTCTAGAAAGTCTCAAATTTAAAAAAGTGTTCGGTTACAGTATTTTTGAAACAAATCTGGACCCGCAAGTCCCGCATCTGTTGAGTATTATAATAAAATAGGGGCCTCCTATTGTCCTCCTATTGGTTGATGCATTGGACAACTTATCAATCGATGTTAACTTAAATTAAATTTGAGGTATTGTATTCGAATTAGTCGTCTGAACGGCATCTTTAATTTATTTTTTGGTGGAGTTTTACTTGTTACCATTTCGTTATTTTCAGGTACACTTTCCCGACGATGCAAATCATTGCTGACGACCTTATTCATGTGCTGGACAAGTTGGAGTAAGCTGAATGAGATATTATTAAAAGTTGTATATTTTAACCGCGATGTCTTACTCCTGCGTTCTTTTCTCTCCTGACAGGATCAAGCAAGTTGTACTGTTTGGAGAAGGAGCTGGGGCAAACATTTTGGCACGATTCGCTGTAAGCTGTTTTGTTTGTTTTTGCTTTCTAGTTCTTCCTTGCTCGAAATACACACACGGGGAAGTTCGGTTCCATTATATTGGTTCTGTTTACCTCAAAACAATCCATACAATATTTATTCGTATTGTTTTTAATAGAAATCATTCTCTCCAGGTAAAATAAAGAGATTTTAGATAAGGGAAATATTGTTAACTAAGTTTGGTATGTCTTTGGGTACCGGAATCTTTTAATATTGATTTCTGTCAACTTTAAAAAGGGTTTCCACACGCGTCCTGAAGAGGGCTCAATTGGTAGACCTTATGTATAATCAAATTGTTAATGTTTGTTTTCTATTTGGTGATTTATTTATTTAAATGAGGCTAATATGACAATATTTTTTGTTATTTTTATACAGTTCATAATTTTATGTAACTTTTTAGTCTTTAATTTTATTTGTAGTAAGACCACCTTGAATATACTGACTTACAAGAAAGTTAACCGATCATTTTTGTGATAGAGGGTTGTTAAGACGATGTTAATTAACATTCCTGTTCTCCATTTGAATCTATTTTGAATAGATACTGTTGATTATTGTTAATTGATCGTTTGCAACAATCTTTTATCGATCAGGGCGGACGATAGTTTCCAGATTTAACCAAATGCAAAGTTGGCCCCTTCCTATACATATCTGAGCTTATATTCGTGAATTTTAGTTAGTTTGTCATTCCATTTATTCAATTTTCTCCAAACTTACTTTATTATTGTGTATTGACGCTTTTTACCTTTCTTCCCTGTGAATATCCACCAGTACGTTTCGTGGGGCTCCCACAACATACACACTAATAACAATTCATTATTTCAAACTCATTTTATACTCTCCATGCTTCATCCACCCCCCCCCCCCCGCCCAACAAAGTCAATGCAACAAATTTTCTTTTGAAATTGACGCAATTTTATTTGCCAACTTTATCTAACAGCGCTTTCATCTCCGCCACAAGTCACTCGGATTGATTTATAGAATTTCGTTATGCACACACGGCATTCTCCAGAGTAATTTCGTTTGGTCCCGGTTCTATTTTTTCCTCTTTTTCCGAAGTTCTGACGATTTTTTCTTCGTACTGAATTTGAGAGCTGTAGTAGTTTCTTGGACCTCCATTATGAATGGAAGCGTACACCACAAAATCAAAAGTTTCTTCATCTAAGTTTCTCTCTCTCCCTCGCTGTCTTTATTTTGTACTACGCGGTTGAATCTTTGTTGGGTCTAGTGAATTTGGTGGCTAATTCCGGTGGAGATGACATCTAGTCGATAACAATCTGAATTATATGATAAGGTTTTTTCCCCGCGGGTGTCCAACTTACAAACTTTCTCCGAGTAATTCGCTCTCTTTGTAGCAAACGGGAGCACTGTCGCGGGCGAAAGGTCACCACAAAAAGTTGTTAAAAAGAATATTAATTAGTCTCGGTATTTATCTTTTAGATATAAAAGGAACAGTTATAACAAGTAGATTTAACGACCAATTCTAAACATGAATAATAGTTTTAAACCTTCAATTTAAAACTTGAAATGCCCGGGTTAAAGATTATGTTGAAAAAGAACAATTATATATGACTTGAAGCAAACTTTAGTTTTGATGATAAATTGTGATTGCTGCCTAGGCGACGAGCAAGATAATCTCACAGTTTCAACAAAACAAGTTTTTTTTTAATATTTCAGTAAATTGAGACTGTTTTTCTCATTTGTAGGTTCAATTCTTCAACATACTTTTTCAGATTTCATTTCAATTAAAAACATTTGAAGATATCACTTTCTTAATTGTTTGTCTCTTCGGTATTTGTTGTTGTTATGATAATTTAGAAATTCTTTTCTGTAACATAACTTTAGCATAACCGTACTTGTGAAGAGCTGAAGTCTTAATTTAACATAGCCGTATTTTGATATGACGGAAGAATAACGATATATCTATAACAACTATCTTTACAACAGTCTACAGTTTACTCATGTAGCTTAGAGATATTATTGTAAACATCGGAACTTTTTGCCTCGCAATTTGCTTTTATTTATGATAAATTGTAATTAGCCCGGCAGTTATATTCCAAACAAGATTCTACGTTTATTATTAACAGTAAATATCAATAGGATCAATAAATGCATCAATATCGTCTTCTCATACTTGTATCTGCCTCGAACCGTTTCATAGAGGATTATCTAACTGTTCCCCTCCACCCCTCTCCTCTTCTCCTCAGATGGCGCACGATGAGCGAGTCCTGGGAGCCGTATTGATCCACTGCACCGGTTCAACCGCCGGATTCCTGGATACAATCAAAGACAAGGTAATCAGCCATCAGCATTACTTTCCTCTAGACCGTTTAGCGAGCACGTCAAAGGCCAAACGGCATCCTTCCTCCGCTAGCGAAACAAAACAGAATCTTGTGTATGATCAGAATAGTGTGTCGAGGTTGGTTTGTCAAATAATAGTTGTCTACTGCACTCTAACTATGCCTTTAATTAGAACAGAGAAAATGTATTAAACTGAAATGATCTTCTGATTTCTTAATCGGGTATTTTCATCCCTACTTGTGTGAAATTATTCGCCTGCTTCATACGTGACTTCTGTCACCTATCAAAAAGATATTTATACATACACACAGTGCACACCACATCACAACCTCACCTGCAGAACTACCCCCCCCGGTGATTCTCATTTCCTCGCCCCCTGTGTGATTCTGGAACCCTAACCTAACCCCGGAACCTCTTATTCTCGAGGACAATGCCTTCTGCCGCCGTCGTCAACTCTGATGGGAAATTCGTCTTCCGTTTCTTTCTGGCCGGCGCTGTTATTGACGATGCAGGCAATACACATCGTACTAGTCTGGTCTCATGGCTAACCCTGCCGGGTGTGTCGACTATGGGCTTCCCTCTCAATGAATTATAAATTAAATTTAATGATTAACTTTTTATGGATGGATCAATTTGCATCTAGGGCTCAATCGTGTGTGTGTTCGCTGTTTTAAAGGAAAAGAATATTCAATATATCCCTATCAATTCAGATTTATTCGCCTCTTCTAGTTTCCTTGTTGGTATTGATATCCACTAAGTTGTTAACCATCGTATGAATTATTCTTGATATGAAGAAAAACGTCAATATTTAGCCCATTTAAGAATCACAACAAACTCCTCAAATAAAGTATTTAGCAAGTTATTGAGTACAACTTGATTCTCTATCAATTAATTAGGTCATTTCCTAGTTATGTACAGTTCTCTTTCCTTTACATCTAGATGTCTATTGTTTAAATAATTAAGTGATTAGTCTATGAGACGATTTAGTTCGTTCTTGTTGTCTTCGTGTAGTCTCAAGAATCCAATTGGATTACCTATTCTCTGTGGATCTCCTCAATCACTGTTCCACCTACGTGAGCTCTAGTCTAATAAAAATTGCCAACTTATTTCTTGTTTCTGTTGAGAGATTTGTTTTCGGTTCAACGTTTAATAGCAGACTTTAACTGTGTTTGTCTGGAGGAAGGAATTGATGTTTTATAGCGGTACTGGTTTGCAGTTGTGCGATTTATACAAATTCTGTTTTTATAAAACTTTATTTTTCCACTATAAGTTTAAGATAATGCGGTTTTACGAATATTAGTTATATCTTAAATGATTTGTATACTTGTTATATATATATTGCTATTAAGTTATTAATTAAACTTCCCCAATGTTGAATCCAGGGTTTCCCGACAAACAGGATAATATTAATATTTCTCCGAACACAAGAATTAAGGTCTGTGTTCCTGTGTACTGTTCTGAAAGTCACCTGCACCCTCGTTTGACTAAAAAAAAGAGGGAAATTGTTTTCAAGAATTATTTGAAGGAGAAAATGTTTATAGGGAGACTCTCTGTCTTATATCCACCTTGGGTAAGTACACTATAGTCATGGGTAACGTCACTGCATAGTTATAAGGTTACCTTGGCGCTCTGCTCTAAACTTGCTTCAGTTTTGAGAAGCTGGGTTGTTTTGGATTGTTATTGTTGACTGGAATATCCCTTATGCTCACAAGGCTGCCGTTCTACTCCGCCAAAAAAGAAGTCTGTCAACTTGTCTGTTTGTTGCTTTTAAATACAGATCTCTATACCTATACTCACTTTTCTTCTTATGCACCACAGAGTCACTTCCAATGCACACATCTCAGTCTTTCTCTCTCTCACCTCTCCATTGAAAGATTCCCACCTCTAATATGTCCCCCCACCTCCGCTCTCCATTTTCTTCCGCTGTATACACTTGCCTCTAATTTATAATGCTGCATCTTCTTATAATGAAATACCTAATGTTTGCATTCGACGTTGAGCGAAATGACTCATGTCTCTTTAATCAATACTAAAGTATTTCCCTAATCACCAGCGTGCGTACGTCTTCCTTTGACCGGTGTGGCTTCATTTCATCCATTGACCACCGCTACTACACCTTCTTCATCTTCTTCTTAGGCAGCAGCAACCTCTAAATCCACAAACACACAGATATCCTAAGTTGTTTGCGCGCTAAAAGACAGGTTACACTTTCGCTATAGCATACATGACCGCAGTTGAACGGTCGGCATTAGGCTACAGTGAGATGTCCTCCAATAGCCTCTTCTCATAGCCTGTTTGCATTAGCGGTAGTTGCTCCCCACTCCTCCCCCTGCACTGTTCCTGTCGTTGACGAAGAGGATGATCGATGCGGTATTTTATTGATTGACTGACTGCCTTGACATCACTTGGCTCAATTCAATTGAAATAAATGAGATATTATTGAAGACAAAATTGTTGCAATCAAAATCTTAAGAGGCTTCTCTCGCCATATGTCACTCTAAGAGGATTTTAAATTGCATTGAGAAAGGATGGGAGTGTATAGGGTTGTGAAAATAGTTTTGGGATTATGTCAGACGATTAATTATTTTTTGGACAAATAATTATAATAATAATAATATAATATAATATAATAATAACTACAATAGTTGGCACTATTATCGTTAGTTTTGGCACTATTATCGTTAAAATGGCACTATTAAGGTG